>VXBT01003970.1:33907-54081 GCA_013400235.1 Oriolus oriolus
GGGATCCAGGGGAGATTCGGGGAAAAGAAAAAAACCAAAAACCCCCCCTTTTGGCTTCTCAGTGCCTTGAAGTGTGTTCTGGACAATGGTTATCCCACTTGGATAAGGTGAGACGGATCCTCTTGGAATGTCAGCCAGTGGTGGGAGCAAATCTCCCTCTGGAATCACCCAGGACGCTGCACTTTGAGGCACTTTGGGGATCCAGCCTTGGCTGTCCCCACCCTGTCCTCCTCATAAAGGCCTTGAGAGCCCCTGCAGCTGGCAGGAGCTGTCTCCAGCCCCAAATTCCTGAGGGTCTCCAGCCCCAATTCCTGAAGGTCTCCAGCCCCAAATTCCTGAGGGTCTCCAGCCCCAATTCCTGAAGGTCTCCAGCCCCCATTCCTGAGCATCTCCAGCCCCAATTCCTGAAGGTCTCCAGCCCCCATTCCTGAGCATCTCCAGCCCCAATTCCCGAGGATTTCCAGCCCCAGTTCCCGAGGATTTCCAGTGCCATTTCCCGAGGGTCTCCAGCCCCACACACCCGGGGGCAGCTCCAGCGGCAGCAGACCTCCAGCTGCACCAGCCCGGGCAATGTCTCACTGAAGGAGCTGGGGAGGGCTCGGGAGGAGCCGCCGGGATCAGATAAGCCGGGCTCTGTAATGCTGGGATCAGATAAGCCGGGCTCTGTAATGCTGGGATCAGATAAGCCGGGCTCTGTAATGCTGGGATCAGATAAGCGGGGCTCAGTGCCGGGGCTCGGCAATGCCAGGTTTGCAGCGCCGGGCTGGGGCGCGGATTGGGATCAGCGCGTTATCTGCTGCTAATTCGAGGCAATAACCGCGTGCACAGCACATGCTATCACACACAGCACTCCTCCGAAAATGATACCAGGGCAGGAACTTCGCGGTTCCAGCTGCCGCTGCGGCTTTAATTCCCCTCCCCAGGCTCCCGGGCTGCCGGGCTCTGGGAGCGGGGACGGCCGGGATGCCGGGGGGCTCCCAGGGCCGGGCGAGGTGCAGGGGTCAGAGCTGTGGTTCCACATCCCTGTCTGAGCAGTGGCAGCGATGCTCTAACAGCTCGGGCTGGGCTTGTTCGGTGTTGTGTGCTGCCCACAGAGGGAGAGAGGGAGGGAGGCCGGGCACAGCTGTGGGATGGGGATTTTGGAATAGTCTGGAATGGCTGGAGCTGTGCTGGGGATCAGCCCCTACTCGGAGACATTGATCATTTCCATAACGAGGGGAGGGAAGGGGAGGAGGGACAAAAGGAGTTGCTGGAGGTGGCCCTGGAGCAGGTGGGTGGCAGGAAGGGGACAGGGAGGGGACAGGGAGGGCACCCCCATCCCCTCCCTGCTGGATGCACAGCACGTGCTGATTTTAATCTCCCACCTGTGATCCAGCAGGGAAGGCTTTTTGGCTGGCTGGGGACGGGAGGAGGTGTTTAAGAACCATCTCGAGTGACTTTTCAGCCTGACACAGCGAAGATTTACCGCTGCACCAGACCCCCTCTGGGGGAACCCATAAAACACCTGCACAGCCAGCTCCTCGTCAGGAAAAAGGATGAAATCTTTAATGGGGGCGATGTTTCTGTTCATCCTCACTGGAGACTGGAGCCCTGTCTGGGAGGCTGCTCTTTAACTGGAGATGTAAATTTAAGGTTTATATCCAGCAAGAAGAGATGCATCCCTCGCTGGAAACGCGGCAGTTCTGCCGGGAGGGAAGGAAGGATCAGCTACAAACTCCTGCCTGAACTCCCCCAGACCCTGCTGCTCCCCTGCCCCAGCCTGGAACGGGGCCGACCCCAAACCCAGCAGCAGAGCCCAGGGAGGGCTGCAGGGAACAGGGGGTGGATGATCAGCTGCGCATTTCCCTGGCAGTGATGAAGAGGGGCCGGACCTGGCACACCTGGGACAGCTGAATCCAGGGAACATCATTAAACCCAAATTACCCAGGCTTTATTTATTATTTGTGGACTGCAACGCACACAAATAATTAAAAATGCAGCCTTTCAGCCAAAGTGCTCTCTGGCCAGAATAATGGCTTTGTTTCCTTGGACTGTTTAGAAGCCACAAGTAAAATCTGGGAAGCCCAGTTTGTAGCAGGACACGGAGAGGGGCAGCACCGGAAGAGCCACAGGGATGTCTGGCAGCAGAATCCCACAGATTTCAGCAAAATCCCCCACGTTGTTCCCCCACTCCCCCCTTCTCCCTCCCTCCCCAAACACAGGTGGGATCCACGCAGCTCCTCTGAGGCCTCGGATCCACGTTTCATCACTCGTGGTCCTGAAAACTTTCGGAGTTTGCATCAGCAAAAGTCAGGGACACTCGAATTTGCTGCCGACTTCCTGCTCTGCCCCTCCAATATGGGCCCAGAAAGCGACGGGAGAACAAACATTAACCCCTAACACGGCCTGGGATGTCTCATCACTGAGAAAGGAACAGCTTTACCAAACAATAGAAGGGAAAAAAACACCAAAAAAGAAGAAGTTGGAGCTGCTGAAAACCAGGCTTTACCTCTGAACTCCTGAAAATTGTCCAAACCATGGCAAAAAGGGGACAGCCCAGAGCAGGTGTTTGCTCCTGCTAAATAATCAGTCCCACTCAATGAGAGCTTTTGTGATTAATTGCAGGACGTTGCTTCTGTATAGGAGTTTTTCCCAGTCTTTGCTCAAATGTGGATTTTTGGATGTGGGGAGAAGAAATCAGCGTTCCTTCCCTACCCTTCCCTGCCTTGGGCACAGCACAGCGAGGGAGGGTTTCTCAGGAAGAACAAACGTAGAACAGACGATGAGAGGGGGCTGGGGAGCTGCTGCCTGTTGACTCCTCCTCACTCATTTGGGTTTGGGATGCTGCTCTGGGACAGATTCCCTCATTCCATCCCACCTGGGATGAACCTGGGAATAACCCTGGAGCTGGAGAGGTGCATCCTCCTCCTCACTGAGGGTGCTGGGACAGCAGCAGGGTCAGTTCTCTCCATGCCCTGGGCCCCATTCCCACAGGAATAATAGGAATAATGGGAATAATGGGTTTGCTCCTGCTGGAGCCCATCCCGGAGCGAGGCAGAGAGGGAATCCTGGCCAGAAGCTGCCGTTTGTTGTCACCCTGCCCTGCCCTGGTCCCCACCCTGGCAGATCATGGAATGGCACAGCTGGGGCAGGGGTTGGAAACGTCTGGGTTAAAAGATGAAACAAGGGAAAGAAGGCAGCGGAAAACTGGATGTACAAGGGGAAGGAACAACGTGACACCAGCCAGGATGGATGTGGCCCTGTTAACCCTTATCAATAATTGACGGCCAGGAACAAGGATTTTCTATTATTCTGATGAGACCAGCCCTGTTGCTGATATGTTCCTTGGCACCGAAAATTACTCAAGCTTTAAAAATTACTAAAACGCTTTCTTCATCCCTTTTAGAGACAGACCCTCTGCATTTCCCTCTCCCTCATCCCACTGAAGTATCCCAGAGCAGCTGAATTTTCAGGCAAATGTGCACGAAAGACAACCTGGAGAGAGCCTTGAGTGCTCCTGGCAAGGGGAGGCTCCTCTGAGGGACCTGAGAGCTCACCCAGTGCCACCCGTGCCCTGGCAGGGACACCTCCCACTGCCCCAGGCTGCTCCCAGCCCTGGCCAGCCTGGCCCTGGGCACTGCCAGGGATCCAGGGGCAGCCACAGCTGCTCTGGGAATTCCATCCCAGCCCCTCCCCACCCTCCCAGGGAACAATTCCTTCCTGATATCCAGCCCTGCCCTCTGGCAGTGGGAAGCCATTCCCTGCTCCGTCACTGGGACAGGAGGGAAGTGGCACTGGCTGGGGATGGTCACCCCCAAAGGCCCAAGGAGGGAGAACACCAGGGCTCCTGCGAACAACAAATGCATCCACAGAGCCTGAAGCGATAAATTTCACCTCCAACGGGAGTGGAGGAACTCCCGTGCTCAAATTCATGGCTGTGACCAAACTGCAGTGCCCCTCTGACGTGGAGGGGCCAGGATGTGCTCTGGGGCTGGGATGGGCCCATTCCAGCCCTGGAGCTGGGGGTGCCTACCCAGAGCTAAGGGAGCACCAGGAGCTGCCAGGCTCTCTGCAGTCCCAGCCAAGCACGGCCTGCGTGGGAATCAATCAGCACCGGGGCAGCTTTGCCACCTTCCAAAGGCTCATTTTGGTTGGGTTTGCTGTCAGGAGTGCAACCACTTGAATTTATGCAGATTAGGCACTCCTGCCAGGTGTTTATTTTATACGGTTCTCTTTCCCCCTGCTACACTGTGAAAGAAAAATTGGGCAATATTTGCTAATGAGGCAAGCGGGATCTTTCCAGGCCCTTTTAACTTACTTGGAATAAAATATATTTTTAAAAAATTGCTGACCCTTTAAACCTCAATGTTAGCTTATCTTGGGGACACGTTTCTTAGTCAGCAAAAGGCCTTTCCTGCAGGAGTTATTTGTAATTCATTAGCACTGGAGTAATGGCCACACTCTTAAATAATTCGTGTGCTTATAAAAGACCATCTGGCACATGTGCTGAGAGCCCTACGCTGCTCTGGTGTAAATCAGGAGAGATCCACGGAGCTGGAGGAGTTCTGGAGGCTTTACACCCACCTGCCAGGCTGGCCCAGAGCTCCTCTCCGAGGCTTCGTGTTCCCAGTTTTACGGGATCAGCTCCTCCATCCCAGCTCATGGCAAAAGCTCCAGGCTGGTCCTGGGGCGGCAGGAATGAGCTGGGCCCGGGCAGGTACAGCTCCCTGGGCTGTGTTTATGCATTATCCTGGTTTTGTGTCCCAAGGAGCACCAGCTCCTCTGTGCTGAGCCAAAAAACCCACCAGGAAATTCCCAGTGTGGGGGGGAAGGAAAAGCTCCGGTTCTAAAGCCACTCTAACTGGAGCTCAAGGTTTTTGCTTGAGCACAGGGATGGATTTACATCTGGTAAAGGAGGTTTGCTGGGGTTATATCCCACTTCTTTCTCCCCCCCCCTTAAAAAAAAGGAAAATGTAGTGAGAGGGAAGAGAGAGGTGCAGGACACAGGCAGGGAGGAATCGCAGAGTTGCTGTAACCAACCCCAGCGAAAAACATTTCCCACTCACAGGTGCTGCCTGCAGAATTTCAAACCGCTTTGGAGCCCCTTGGGCTCTGTGAGGGCAGACCCAGGCAGCCCAAGGGATGGACTTGGAGCAGGCAGCAGCGGGTCTGGAGCTGGGCACAGCTCCTTCCCCTGCCCTGTGATGCCAAACCCCCTCCCCGAGAGCCTTCCCAGGGAACAGATGCCCACAGCCCCCTCCCGGCTCCAGCCTCCGGCTCGCTGCTCACTGGCTGCTGGAGGGAGGTGAGAACAGTCCCTGTGTTCCTGGGGCTTCTCCATTTCCACCGGAGGCTCTGGAGCTGGGCCGCAGGACCAGCCAGTCTCTGCTTCAGGCAGGCATCACACCTCAGCAAGGACAGCGAGACTGCACCAGGGCTCTTGTCTCTAACCAACCCCAACCGCAGCGGGAGCTCCGTGCCCTGGAAACTCAGCACAGACGGCACCTCACGGCCCAGCCTTGGGTAGAATCAGGTCCTTTTCACTGTTTTTGACACGTACCTGATATCCCCATGTGTTTAATCTGCCTCCATCCCTCTCCGGGCTCAAAGCAGCGCCCCAGCTCCGGGTGATTGGTGTGCTCCCCAAAGCACTGCCCCACACATCTCCCACGGGGAAACACGGGCCAGTAAATCAGTTCAAATGGGATTTTTGGTCCGGATCCAGCTCTGGAGGAGCTGCCCCCACCCCCAGCTGTGCAAAGGCAGCTCAGTGTTGCCAGCCGTGGCTTTTGGAGCTGTGCATTCTCCTCCCCGTGGAGCAGAGACGGCAGCTCCTGGGGTTCAGCTCCTGCTGGGTCTCAGCACTCCCTGAGGGCCAGGCTGCTTCCTCCAGCAGCAATCACCCCCCGGGCTGGCCGAACTCCCTCCCTGGCTCCCGGCAGTGCTGGAGGGCTCCCGGCAGTGCTGGAGGACTCCCGCCCTAACAGCTTTCAGAACTATTTTTGGGAAAGCGTTTTCTCTTTCAGTCCTTTTTAAGGCTCAGAACATAGCCAGGATGAGCTGGAGCCCCCGCGGACTGTTCTGCACAGCCGAGTGCTGAGCTGGCCCCGCCTGGCGCCTGTGAAACCCTCGGCCCCCTCCTGCTGCCCAGAGCCAGCCCTGAGCAGCCCCATCCCCAAAGCGGGCTCTGCCATGGCCCCAGGGAGGGATCTCCCACGGATGGGCACATCCAGGCAGCCCTCGGGCTCAGTACAAGGCACCTCCAGGTGGGGCAGGACCCTGAGAGGGAGTCTGGGGAAGGAAGGCAAGGACAGAGGGAAGGAAGAAGCAGGAAACAGATGAAAGTCTGAATTTCTGCAGCACCAAGTTCAAGTGGATTCTGACCCAAATTAAGAATTGTTAACGGCAACAACGAAATGCCAGGAGTGGGAACAGGGCAGGGGAAGGTGAGCAGAAAGCAAAACAGGAGAATTGAGCGGTAGGAGGCAAACAAAGCCCTGGCAGGTGCCGCTGTCAGCGGCAGTAAAGGCTCCCAGCCCGGTGATTTATCGGGGCTCGCTCTCTCTGCCGTCTCTGGGCGTTCCAAGGCGTTGGCACTCGCAGGAGGGGCAGTGCAGCCTCTGGGTAAGGGAGAATGACGAATCCATCACAGCTTCTCCTCAGCACTGACAGCTCCGAGCCGCAGAGCCGGAGCAGCGGCGCTGTGGAAGCAGGGCCGGGTCACCCCAGCCGTGTGCCCACCGAGCCTGGCTGCCAGCGGTGCCAGCCTGCACAGCTCCCTGCCCGACAGCAAATCCCACTCCCGTTCTCCTTGCAGGGCCCAGCTGGGCTGCTCCGGCCTCCAACCTGGCCCAGGCTCTGTCCAGGACACGGTGCCTGCTCTGCCTCCCCAGCTGGCTCCCACCAGGGCAGGGTCTCTCCTCTCCCACCCAGCCCTGCTCCACACAAATCCCAGGTTTCCACACAAATCCCAGGCCTCCACACAGGATCCCTTCGCACAGAGGTTGAAAAGATCACTTGGCCGTGAGACTGCAAAGTCAAAGGTGCAGGAGGAGCTCTGTGAGAGCAGCAGGACAGGACTCCAGAGGGCCATTCCATCTTTGTTACCCAGGATAAACCTGGCTAAGTTGCACAGAATGGTTCATCTCGGGCTGCTCGTGATGCTCCTCCCTGTGTACAAACAGCTCAAAGCACAGAACCCACCCAAAGCCCTCTTACAGCTGTCCTCCCATAATTAGGAGGCCTTTTCAGCAATAATGTGAACAGAAATAGGCAGCAGCGAAACTGTTCTGGTTTATGTCCTGTCCAGCTCCATTTCTGGCCTTCTCCGAGGTTCTGTGGCTCGTTTGGCCATTCCTCTGCTCCCCCACAGAAGCTGTGCTGGCCTGGGCCCGCTGCCCTCCCCACCCTGCGGAACTCAGGGGTGCCTGCAGTGGGGCTGGCGGGGCTGGAGAGGAACACAGAGCCCCACGTAAGAGGAGGGCACGTTTGCAGCTTTATCCCTGCAGCTCTCCCGCTCCTCGCTTCCCTGGATTTCATACAAACATCTCAGAATGACAGACAGTTAAAAAAGGAAACTGCAGATGGAAGTGTGAAATTTTGCACTTTGGGGCCATAATGAATCTTGCCTGGCTTCCCACTCCTTGCAATATCCTTGCTGGAAAGTGCAGAGACCTTAATTTTCCCTGCACACAACTTCAAATGTCTCAGCTCCTGGTTGAAATGTCAGGGCTCCATCACGTCCCTAACCCAGAACAGAACCCGAGGGCAGCCAGTGCATCCATCGCTGTGCTGGGACGGGCTGGGCTGATCCCTACAGTGCCCAGGAGGGAGGAGGGCCCCCCCATGGAGAGACAGGATCCCCTCAGAGTGACTGAGCCAGCCCAGAGCCAGCGCTGACCCCTGCGACAGGGACAGGGACAGGGCGGACACCCAGGGGTGGGTGCGGAGCCCTCAGGGTGCGTAGGTGTTACAGAAACACAGATACCAGACTGACTCCAGAGAGAGCCCTTCCCAAGGCCCTGGAAATGCCAGGACCCACCCTGTGCCATCACAGGAAGGTTCCCCTTTGACTCTGATCCCTTTTGGACAGCTGCTCTCACAGTGAGATGGAAGGAGCTGTGGAAGTGGGAAGCTGCTCTGCACGAAGCCTCCCCAAGGTCTCCAGCCCTGCATGGGCTCCTCTGCTTATTTTTGGGTTGTTTTGCAGAGCTAACCCAAAGACACAGGCCTGTTCTGGCATTCCGTGGCTTTCCTGACAGTAATCCATCTTATCCCAGCCAGGAGCAGCAGGAACAGCTCCTGTCACTACCAAGAAAGAGAAAATAAAATCAGCTGAAAATTTCTCTGACTCTCAGGAAGCTCAGTTCAGCTGCAAACATGGTGAACAAAACGCCATCAGTGATCTTCCCTTTGTAATTAGGTTTGCAAAGGTTGACTGGCAAGGAATTAAAACATGGAAGCATTTAAAATATCAGTGAGTTCTGGCATCCTGAGTAATGTGACATTTATATGATAATTTGGCAATTAAATATGCAAGCAAGGATGGTTTTTCTTTTCAAACACGGAGGTACAACACTTCCACAAAGCCCCTTCCAGCACTTCACAGGTTCAGCTTCTTGCTCCAGTGGAAAAATATTTGCAGCATGTGGGCAGGGGCCACTTGCAGTGGAACAGAGCCAGCAGAGCATCCCCCAAAGCACCCTCGGGGATCGCCCAGGGATGGGGTCTGGTTCTGTTCCCCCTGGGGATCACCCCTGGCTCAAACCCAAGGTGCTGCAGAAATAAAATCTCTGCCCAGGCTGCACAAACAAGGCTGGGAAAGCTGGGGCTGTTCAGCCTGGAGAAGAGGAGGTCGTGTGGAGACCTCAGAGCCCTTCCAGGATCTGAAGGGGCTCCAGGGAAGCCAGAGGGGGACTCCTTGTCAGGAACTGGAGTGACAGGACAGGGGGGAATGGGGTCAGACTAAAAGTGGGGAAATTTAGGTGGGATATTGGGAAGGAAATGTTCCCTGGGAGGATGGGGAGGGGCTGGGATGGAATTCCCAAAGCAGCTGTGGCTGCCCCTGGATCCCTGGCAGTGCCCAAGGCCAGGCTGGCCGGGGCTGGGAGCAGCCTGGGACAGGGGGAGGTGTCCCTGCCATGGCAGGGGTGGCACTGGGTGGGATTTAAGGTCCCTTCCAACCCAAACCATTCCAGGATTCTACGGCTGGACAAGACCCTCAGAAGGAGGAGGGGAATGAGGAGAAGCAGCCAAAGGTCTCTCTGCACCCAGACCCCAACTGAGCTCCCCCCACACCCATCACGTCCTTCCCGAGCATCTCGGCAGCTCCCTTCCTGAGCTGATGAATAATTTGGAGGGCATCAGCCATTATTAAATAATAAGGATTCTTTTCCTTGCAGAAATAATTGGAGCATCAGAGCTGAGAAATTGAGGTTGCCCTGAGCTCTGCCCCCTCTGCTGCTGCCCCCAGACCCCGGGCCCTGCTTGGCTCCAGGGGAGAGGGGGGAGCTGGAGCCACAGAGCCTCGGGAGGGGCTGCTGGCAGGGGGCAGGGACATTCCACAGCTGGCACTGAGGCTGGGGTGGCCCCAGGCTCTCTCAGGAGAGGCTGTGAGTGCAGCTGGAGCTTGTGATGGTCCCGGCAGCGTCGCCCAGCAGGGAATGTGCTCTGCCAGCTCTGCACATCCACCAGCTCCTCCTGGGCAGGAGGAGAACACGGCCTCTCCCGGGTGCAGGGGGAGCAGACCCTGCTGCCAGGGACTCCTCAAAATCACTGAGGGGTACAAAAGCTCTTCCTTGTTAATGGAAACCTCCCTCCTCTCTAAAGGTGAAAGTTCTGCCTCAAAACCCCTCTGTTACCCTGGGGCTTGGCTTTGGCAGCACTGAGAGGTCTGGGGGAACCTGAATCCAAAGGTGCCAGCACAGCAACGCCTCCAGGGAAACCCCGGCTGCTTCCAGCCCTCCCTGCTCCCGCTGGTTCCTCCCTTTGCTGTGCCCTCAGCTACTGCTCAGGCTTTGGCTCCAGGTGGATTCCAGAGCATGGAAAGCCGTGGCTGAGATGTGTCCCCTCATCCCCCTTGTTATCCATGAGGGGAGGGAAAGCCAGCAGGAAAATCCCAGCAACGCTTCCCCCCCATTTTCATCCCCTGACTTTCCTCCAGACCAGAAGGGAAACAACAAAGGTGTCACGGTTTTCTGTCCTCACACTCCTGTGCTGGTAAATAAAATCAGCTGTGACCAGCACATGATGAACAATGGCTCATCCCAGGGGGCAAAATCCCCTTCACAGAGAACGCAGCCAAGATGAAACTGACGCGGGTTTAGAGCAGCTCCACAAACACAACTAAAGGTGGAACGAGATCCTTTCTGCAGGATTTTCACGCGCCACCCTGCTGGTGCCAGCAGAAAGAGCTTCAAGCGACAGTGACAGATGTCCCAGCCTGCCCAGTACGGGACTGGGAGCGCAAACACTCACTGGGGGGGATTCATCCACTGCGGCACCGCAAACATGGGGAATGCCAGTGCCCCCAGTAAGAGACCTCCCAGTGAGGTCCTGGACCCTGCAATCGAATAACAGTGAAGGCATCCGCAAAGATTTCCCCTGCCTGGGGACTGCCTGTGCTAATTAGCGACAATTAACGCTGCTGACGGAGCACCGATGGGTTTGCTGAGCACCGGGAAGCGTCAGCTCCTCACAGACACCGCGGGCCCAGCGTTTGTGACGGGGGTGAGGAGGGAGAGATCCCACGGGACCTGGACCGAGCATCCTGCAGAGGGCAAAGCTCTGCTCCACCACAGGCGATTCCCACTCCCTCCATCCCCTGGGAATGGCTGAGGCTGAGCAAAGAGACCTTCTGAAGGTCCCGCGTCGGTTCCCGAGGGTGTCACTGGGCTGGGCCTGGAGGGCTTTGCGGGGGAGAAGAGGGGACCACACAGTGAATTTCTGTCCCATGAAATGAAAGCCTGAATCCCCAGTCCTGCACTCTGTTACCTTTGGAAAGTGCATGTGCAGAAACCTGAGAGCTCTCAAGGCAAAGAAGTTCATTTTCCAGATGTGCATCCAGATATTTTTTAATTAGACTTAATTTGTGCTTGTGAACTCCCCAGTGCACCAGAGGGATGACGGTGGAGCTCAGGAGTCAGCACAGAGAGCTCCGGGAGCCCTCCTTGGCCAACCCTTCAAAGGCTGAGCAGGTACATTTGCTAATTCCAAATAAGATAATCCACAATTACAAGTAAAGCCCAAACTGAAGGTCTGAGATGTTTTTGAACTTTCCCCAGACTGCATTTCTACAACAGAATAGTTTTGTTTACATGAGGTTTTGTTCCAGCTAATGTGACCTTGTGGATAAAGGACAGAGAAAAATAGGAGAAAACCCGTGTACATGCACAGGGAAAGGATCTTCCTCCCCTTGTGGAAAAAGCACAACAAAAGCAGAATTGTTCTGGGGCTTGTTTGAACTCTGTCTGAAAATTGATTTCAGCTCTGAGGAGCCCGAGCTCACCCCGTTCCTCAGCTCCACCTGCCAGCAGGCAGCACTTTTGTCTCTGTTGATAAGGGACTTTTTAATTATTGCTATTATCATTTGAAAATTGGGTTCCTGCCACAAACAATTGAAATTAGATTCGGTGCTACTTTTAATCTTGGGTAATGTCTTTTAATCGGGGGTTTCATTTCCTATCTGCAATAAAATGCGTGGATGTCTGCACACACGTGCCGGGTTTGAGGGCACACAGAAGGATCTGAGCACTCCCGAAATGTGAGTATTTCACTCAGGCTGGGCACGAGGGTCTCACTCAGGCTGGGCAGGTTTTACAGCAGAGAGGACTCCCAGCTCAGCCAGTTCCATCCATTATGGAACAGGGCCCTGTGACTTCACCCTGTAATTCCTGCATGGAGCCACCTCTTCCAGAGGAGCCCCCAGCCCTGCCAGCAGGGCCGGTGCACAGAGCTCACCCTGGGACAGGATTTGCAGGGCTGACTCCTGATCCAGGACTCCTGATCTGCCCTGAGCAGCTTGGAGGGGACACACTCAGGTGAAGAAGGTTGGACAAGGTTTCTGATCCCACAAGGGGCAGCCTTTGGTCCTTTTCTGCTGGCAGATACTGAGATCTTTTTATAGGAGCAGGGCTGAGACCTCCTGAACCCGTGTGACCCCGATGGCTGTGCTGGATATATATTTATGTACCTCTCATCTCTCTCTCTCTCACCCACCTGCCCAAGCGGCACGGAGCCGGTGACCTTGGCAGGAGGGAGGGGACAGCAGTCACGAGGACGCTGCCACCTCCCTGCATGACAATCCTCCTCTTCATGTCGTTTTTCAGCTAAAACCCAACCCCTGCTGGCAGGTTGCAGTGCCCAGGGATGGGATCTGTCCCCAGCTCTCCAGGCCACTCTAAATCCACCACAGCCTGTTTTGTTTGGAAAGAAACTCAGCTGGCGGCTGTGCCCAGGGCAGGCAAAGCTTCCCCTCTCCAGTGCGCCAGGAAAACAGCTCCAACTACTGATTTTTTCCTTTTTCTTTTGTTCTTTCCCTCTCCAGCTGCCCACACCCCTCTGGGCCGTTCCACCAGCCCAGCTGCCCACAGCCACCCCTCAGAGCTGGCTGTGGTCACACTAGTGACCATTACTCACCGCAGAGAGGCCCTGGGACACAGGGACACGGCAGCCCAGGGCAGGAACAGCTCTGAAGGATTCTCTTCTGCCTGGAGGAGACCTGCAGGACCTGGTTTAGCCCACGCAGAGCTGGCTCAGAGCTCGCACAAGGCTTTGCCCCCAGCTAGGGGGCCTTTAGGGGGTGACTCCTTCTGAGCACACCTGGGCCCCATCTCTGGGCCAAGGTAGTGGAAACTGCAGATCATGGAATCCCACAGTGGTTTGGGGTGGGAGGGACCTTAAAGATCATCAAATTCCCACCCCCTGCCCTCGCAGGGACACCTCCCACTGCTCCCAGCCCCGTCCAGCCTAGCCGGGGACACTGCCAGGGATCCAGGGGCAGCCACGGCTTCTCTGGGCCTCCCCACCCTCAGAGGGAGGAATTCCTTCCAGAAATCTGATCTACCCCTGCCCAGAGCGGTGCAGAGACCAAAACCCACAGGCAACACCACAGCCTGTCAGCCAGGCTGAGATTACAGACATCAGCCTGGTTCTAAAGTACCCTGAATACCTTTAATGGGCTTGAAGCCATTCCTGTCATTAAGGGGAGGTGATAGGGAGACTTTGCTGCTATTTCTGAGCCTCTTTAGCAGCCCACCCTCCTGTTTCAGGTAGGATGGGACAGAAAAGCCTTCTAGGATGAGAGCAAAGAGCCTTAAAAGATAAGAAATGAGCTTTGGAACAATAGTCCTTCACGGGTGCACCTGTGCTCTGCTTTATAGGAACTGTTTAAATCCAAGGAATAATCAAGGAGAAAGATGGTTGAAAAAAAAAATCGTGTGTGTGTTGGCTTTGGGGTTTTTTTGTTGTTCTTGTGTGGGTTTTGTCCTTTTTTTATTTAAATAAGAAAAGAATCTGAAGAGTTTTATTTGTTATATTCCATATTATGAACTTCATTCAAAGCAAGCCCTCGCTCTTAGAAGTGGTGCAATAAACCCTCCTGGTTTAATCTGCCTGCTCGGGAAGGGAAATAATCAGATCCTGCCTTTTGCATAGGCAGAGTTTTAATTACCTCTGCAGCTCGCCCGGTCCCATCTGAGCAGCTTTTCAAAAGCAATCTATTAGCAAACAATAACCCAGCAGCTCCGTGCCTGCTGCTCAGCAGATGCTATCGCTGCCTCCCCACTCTGCCCTGGAGCACGGAGCCAGCCCCAAACCCTGCTCCTGGCGGGGAGAGGGGCTGGGAGCAGTGTGGACTGGCAGGACAAACACAGCCCCGGGGTGTGAGTCCAACACGGACCATTTGGGGCAGAAAATGGATTCCCACGGGAGGAGGCTGCCGTGGGCAGCTCCAGGAGGGCCAAGCTCGTTAGCTGAGTGATGCCTAAAGAGGCCAGCCTGGAAACAGAGACCAGACAGGGTGAGGGAATAAAGGTGGGTATTTATTGGAAAGGCCTTCAGAGGCACACCCTGGGCAGGCCAAAGGCTGCACCCGAGATGGACCCTGAGTCACGAGTTCTTCACACTGTTACAGGTTTGGTCCATTTGCAGATCAGCATAAATTCGCCAATTAAACTTTAGCTAATGATGGAACTCCCCCTCAGCCTGCCCCCCCTTCTCAAGGTGCTGGGTTACACATTTTGGGCCTGGGACGGGCTGGGTGTCCTTGCAGAGCAGGCCTGGAGAGGCTTTGTTATGTCTGTGTGAGCATGAGAGAGCAGCAGCTGCCAGGCTGCGAGGCAGCTCAGAGTCACACACTGGGAATACACAATTTGAAAAAGTACAAGAGTTAAAACCTAAGGCATCATGAAGCACTGGGATAATGAAGCCATGAGCCCCTGTCCTCCACTGCTGGGGATGAGACTCGAGGGTGGGTCCCAGACCCTCTCCAGAGAAAGGCCAGCAGGGCTTTAGCCCTGCCCAGGGCCGCTCTTTTATCCCTGCCCAGAAACGGCCATCGGAGCCCTGGGCTGGGTGTGAGACCCTGAGTGCCCAAAGCTGCACACGACAACCACAGGAGGTGTCTGAGCACTGCCCAGCTGCCAGGGAAAAGGACAGAACAGCCTGGAAAGGTGAGTCCTGCCCCTCACAGAGGAAAAGGGACACCTGTACAACCTCACAGCTTTCCTGAGCCTCCGTTTCTCCAGGCTGAACAGCCCCAGTTCCCTCAGCTGCTCCTCGCTTTGGACTCTCCCTGCCCCATTTCCTTCCGCTGAGCTGCTGCTCTGGGAGGATTCAAACCCAGATTTTTTCCCAGTAGAGAGGAAATCCTTCAATCCCCAGCCTTTGCTGTGACTGCACAACTGCTCAGACCTGTCACTGTCACAGGCATCACTGCAGCTGCAGAGGGTAAAGGCCCTCAAGCGCAGTTCCACCTTGCACCATTAACCCCTCACGGAGCTGCTGTTCCCAGCCAAGCACCAGTGACCCTTTCCCAGGCTGCATTTCCTGAGCTCCAAACCCCTGGATTCCTCCTCAAACCAGCCCAGACACCACCAGGAATATTCATTCACCACACCACACACCTTTCCCCTTTTCCATCTTTCTTACCTGGAAATTATAAAGCCCAGGGATGGCCTCCAGCCCTCCCTGCAGAGCCTGGATCCTCATCTCCTGCACCCCCAGCTGCCTCTGCCTCTGGCCAAGGCCATTCTGGAGCCCAGCAGGGCCTCGTTTGGGCTGTTGGGAGGAATAACAAGGCACAGATGGAGCGGGATCGCTCCTGGCCCTGGGAAGGACGGGATGCAGAGCTGCATCCTTTCCACAGAGCCTGCTCTGAGCAGGAACAACCCACGGGGCTGCAGCAGCCAGGACTGCTTGGCTGCCTCCCTGGACATGGAAATGCTCAAAATGTTGTGCAAAACTTGGGCTGCACGCTGGGGTGGGGGTGGTGATCCCTGGATTGTCCCTTGCCTGGGAATGCTGGGAGAAGCAGGACACATTGAGGTGTGTGGTTGCTGCACTCTCCAGAAAAACCAGACCTAGGAGGTTCTTTTTGATGAAAAAGTAAAAGAACATTCCCCCACGACAGGGACTTTGACACCTCTCACCCCCAGGGCCCAACGCTCCCCGCTCCAGGGAGCCAGCAAAGCCCTCATTCAGCACCTCTGCCATGGCCTGTGCCGAGCAGTGGCTGAACGTGGGAGGCGGGGCAGGACCGAGGGCTGCTCCTTTACTGGACAGCTGGCAGACCACACCAGAAACCAGCAGGGAAACAAAAGGGAAGGAACAGCTGGATCCATCCAGAGCAGGAGCTGTGCCCTGGGGGTGTCAGGAATCCCCATCCCGAGGGGCTGCGAGGGTGCTGTCACAGGTGACAGGCTGATGTGGCGGGTGACAGGCTCGGGGACGCGCTGTGTCACCCACAGCAGCCTGTGGGGTGTCCGCCACGCCAGGCTGGCACTTCTGAGCTCCCTCTGTTTGCATGGCCCTGCCTGTGCACAAACCACCCACAGAGTCAGCAGCACTTGGAGCAGCAGATCCTCCCCTCAGCTTTGCTCCTGCTCCCTTTGCTCCCAGAGAGCTGAACTTTGAGCCGAGCCAAAGTCCCTGAAAGCCTTTGCTGCATTCCCAGCTCAGGAAAGGCTCCGGCCCCTCTCCAGCAGTTCTGTGGCCCTGGAGGAGCAGAGCCGGGACTGAGGAACGAGGAGGGAGAGAGGAGGCCTGGGTAGGTGTTAATGAGAAAGTGATTTGTCTCTCCAGGATGTCCTTGTGCTTCCCAGGAAAGTCACTGAGCAGAATTTCTGAATATTTAATACAGCTTCTTAATTAAGAAAAGGGTAAAAAACCTGAGGGACGCCTTCCCCTCCTGCAAGGTCAGGGACAGAGCTTTAAATGCAGGATAATCACTTGGTAGGAAGCAGGAGGCAGCTGGTGGAGAGGGGTGGTCCCACGGTTTAGACCAGAGAAAGCCCCTCCTGCACCCTCTGGTGCTGTCATACAACCTTTGCCCTGTGGACTGAAAGTTTTCAGGACATTACAAATGTTTTTCCCCCGTCCTGCCCTGCAAAAGCTGAAAATCTAAAATAAGGCTCAAAAAATGAAGACTCTGACAAAGTAATTAAAAAAAAGGCCCTGCCTGGTTTCACAGAAACATTTCAGTTTGGTAATTTCCAAAGGTTTCATTTCCATTTCAATCTTTCTTTTTGTCCTGTAGCTGAACTTCTATTTCATAGCAAAGAGCAAATTCGAAGCAAAGTAGAACAGTTCCATTTCTGGGAGTCAGCTGACCTGCGGACGATTCTGAAAACTTTTCTCCATTTTCCCCCAAATGTAAAATCTCCTGAAATTGGTCCTTTCCTCTGAAATACTCAGGCTTTGATGAATCAACATGTTATAATGAGAAATTTTTTTGGCAAATGACTCCCAGGCACACTCATTTCTCTGTTAACGTCCAGCCTGGGGCTGGCTCGGATTTCAGGGATGTGGCCACCTTCCCCATTCCTGCCGATTTCCCTGCGTCCCCTGAGGATTTTCTGCTGCCCTGCGGAGGGAGCGACGCAGGGAGCGGGAGCTGTCAGCTCCATCTCAGGAGCGGATCTGTGTCTCCAGCTCCCTGTCCCTGGTCATCCCCGCGTGCGGCAGCTCCCTCGTGCCACGCTGGTGGCACCGCTGGTTCTGCTGGCAGGTGGCACTGCCCACGCGGCCCAGCGCTCCCGCCGGCTCCGCTTCCACTTGGTTTTCTCCGTTCCCCCTTCTCCCACGTGTGCTGCAAATTCCTCGGGCCAAAAATCCTGTGGGAAAGCACAGGAGATCAGGCTGGAATAAAGGGGTGCCTCAAATAAACAGCCTTGGCCTGCGCTCGGGGCCCACCTGGGCAATCCGGAGAGCGGAGAGAGGGGTGGGAAATCCATCTGTGGATCAGTGTGCGTGAGGAGCTGTCCACAGTGAATGTGCGGTACACTGAGGGAATCAGGAGGGGCTTGTAGAGAGACTTTGGCCAAGGGATGGATACACAGGGCACAGGGAATGGATTCCCACTGCCAGGGCGTTTTTCCAGCCCTGCTCCAACACCTGAGCAGGCACAGCCGGCGATGCCAGGGCCGGGTGAGGCGGCACCGCCTGCTCCAGCGGCTCCTCCGAGGCAGCACCTCCTGGAAAGGGACTTTCCTTGCCAAAGCTGCTCGTGCCGGGCCGGCAGCGCCATGTGCCAGGCTGTGCTGCCTTTGGATGCCGTTCATGGACTCAGCAAAGTCATTCCCCCGAGCTCCGGATCCGAGCGCTGGCGCTGAGCAAACAGGAGGAGACTCTCCTTAAGTCCTCAATTACATTTCCCTTCTCCTCTCCAATTCCAGCCCAGACAAGAGGTGATAATACCGAATCTTTCAAATATTTGATATACAAAGAGAGGAGCTTGTTAAAACGAGACCAATTAATGCATTTTTAATCCACATTTAAACACATGCAAAGATCCTGAATACTAATGCTGTCATTTGAATTCCGGGTGGGGAGGGCTGGAGCACGAGCCTGCATATCTTCCCATCTTCGCATCCTTCCACCTTCCCATGTTTGCATCCTTCCCATCTTCCCATCTTCCCATCCTCCCACCTTTCCATGTCTCCACCTTTCCACCTCTGCTTTGCTGCCTCTCCTGGCTCAGGCAAGGTTGGCTCGGCATCGCTGCTTTAACAAAAAGCTGCACCAAAGCTGCCCCCAGGTTTTTTACCCTCCTGGCGATGCTCTCCGAGCTGCTGCTCAGAGTGTTTGGGGTTTTTCCCCCGTTATTCTTCTGCCTTTTACTCCTGAAGCTCAAGGACATTTTGAATGCTCTGGCTGTGCCTGCTGCTGGGGAAAACAACCACACAAAGCTGTTTGAACCATGGAATCCTGCAGAGGATGGGATTGGGAGGGACCTAAAAAATCATCCTGTTCCACCCCAGCCATGGCAGGGACACCTCCCCCTGCCCCAGGCTGCTCCCAGCCCCGGCCAGCCTGGCCTTGGGCACTGCCAGGGATCCAGGGGCAGCCACAGCTGCTCTGGGAATTCCATCCCAGCCCCTCCCCACCCTCCCAGGGAACAATTCCTTCCCAATCTCCCATCCAGCCCTGCCCTCTGGCACTGGGAACCACCAAGAATCCTCATGTGGAGAGGCCGTGGCCATGTGAGGTTCTTACAGAAGTTTTGCCTCACCAGTGCTTTGATTGCTTGTGCAAGTGTGAGTCAAATCCGAATTAAGGAATAGTCTGTGCCTCTAAACCTGAGCTTCCCTTCGATGAGCAGAGCCCTCCCAGCCAGGCTGTCAGTCCTGTGCTGAAGTTTGCTCATTAGGAAACTCAGGAGCATCCAGCCCCGTGCTGGATCTGCTCAGAGGACAGGGCTGGCAATCAGCACCAAACCCCGCTGCCCTGGAATTTGCATGTTGATGGCTTTCCCTGAGCCGCAGGAACACACTCTGGATAATCTCTGCTTCCTAGTAGGCAGGAAAAAATAAAATATAAAGAATAAAACATTTAAAAAAAAGTTAAAAAAAAAACCCCAACCAAAAAACCTCCCTGAAAATGCGCAAGCTCAAAGCCATTCCCATCCCTGGTGGCGGCTCTGCCGTGTCCGGGTCATTCCCGTGCTGGGCCAGGGCTCTGCTGGCTCCAGCAGGGGTTTGGGGCTGTTAGAGCCACCTCCTGCCTGCCTGGGGCTCGGCCAGGTGTGGGGGCTGATAACCCTCCCTTATCACCGATAACCCTCCCTTATCACCGCCAGCATCTCCGTGCCCAGTGCTGATTAGAATTCCTGGGAACGGAGCTGCTCCTCCCCGGCAGCGCCGGGAAATCTCAGCCTGGGTGGGATTGGAGTCGCCCAGGTTTGGTTCCTTTGCCGAGTTTGATTTTCAGCTGCAGGCTGGAACATTTCCAAGCAAACCTGATGTAAAATTCACTCCAAATCCCACACGGGAATCCAGGCTCATACAAAATACTGCAAACTTCTTGCTGCCTCCGAAGCCGGAGGCATTTTCTCCTTTCCAAACCAAGAAACAGCTGGGGTTTGCATTTTCTCCCCATTTTATCTATTCACGAACCCTGCTCTGTCCCACCTTCCAAGGCCCCCAGACAGCCCTTGTGAGGCTGGAGGGGCTGTAAAACCCATCCTGCAGGTGGGAATTGCAGCACAAACACGGATTTCAGCTTTCCTGGGAAGAGCAGAGATTCCAGGGCCGGTTTCCTGAGTCAGAGGTTCTCAGGGATGTGGTTTGCAGAGAACGGCGTGAGATGGAGGCTGTGCACAGACTGGATCAGCCCTGCTGCAGCCTGGACACCCCTGGGGACATCCCCCATCCCCTGGGAATATTCACCTGTCTGCCAGAAATGCTGAAAAATGCACCAGTGAGAAAAGTGGGCGAAGGCGAGTGAAGATTTGTTATTTATTTGGGGTTTTTATTAAACGTGACAGACTGCAGTGCAGGTAGAAAGCATTTTCCAGCCTGGGTGTTCATCCTGAGTGTGCTGGGGAGAGGAAAAGACACTCAGGGCCTCAGAAAACAGGGGTGTGCCTTGGAATGGGTGTCCTGCAGGAGGACGCTCCTGGAGCCGCACCAGAGATGGAATCGTAACAATAAACACTTATTTACCTCAAAACCCCATTAATAATAATAATAATAATAATA
>VXBT01003970.1:54093-88846 GCA_013400235.1 Oriolus oriolus
TAATAATAATAATAATAATAATAATAATAATAATAATAATAATAATAATAATAATAATAATAATAATAATAATAATAATAATAATAAATGTGCAGTTGAACTCCTGCGCTCGTCTCACACGCGCTGCAAAACGAAATGAGTCTGAAGACAAAAAAATCTCCAAAATATAAATGTGGCCAAGGGGGGACAGGAGCTGTGGATTCCCCTCCGTGTCCCCGGAGCCAAGGCCTGGCTCCTCCACCCCTGCGTCCCACCTCCCTCTGGCTCTGATTTACACCATTCCCCACATCCCAGGGGATTTCCCTGGGGACTTTTATTTTCCAGAGGGCCTTTGGAGCACAAATTCAAATGAGCCATCAACTTCCCACCGAGTTCCAGCCACCTCTCTGCCCATTTTAAATGATTTTTAAATGCACGCGACGCACTCCATCTTCCAGCTGAAATAACTTCTGCCTTATCCTGCGAGCCTGAATTCCTCTCACCCCTCGCTCCCTGCTCGCTGCAGATAATGCAGTGGGAATTTATCTGAGGAGAGGTGGTGGGTCACAAATGAACTAAAAAGCTGACAGCAGGAGTTCCTGTTCCTCTGCTGAGGAAAGGCAGGGAGCCAGGTTTGGGGAGCTCAGGGATTGCCATCATTAGGATGCCTGAAACCACCTCAGCAGAGGGGTGTTTTCCTCCTTTTCCCACGAGAAGAGATTTTCTTTTGATTCAATGATATTTGTACAAAATGTGTCTCTTCCCTCGTCTTGCTGGAAAAACCCCGGTGCCTGAGGAAGCAGCCCTGGAGGCAGGGCCTGCCCGAGGCTCTGCTGGGAAGAGCCCACTGGGAAGTGCGGCTGGATTTAGGGAACCAGAGGGGCTGCGGGAAGGGTGGAGGCCCCCACGGGATCTGCCCGTGAAGCTGCTGAGGAGAGGAGCAGCTTCTGCACCCTGGGGAGGCTCCGCTGGGTGAGGAGGTGCCAGCTGAGACCCCAGGTCTGCTCCTGCTGGAGTTCCCTGCTGAATCCCGCTCCTTACCCCAGAAAATGAATTGTCAGGGTGAGCAGCTCCTCCTGCCCTGTGCCCCAGGCCGGGCAGGGCAGGGCAGCAGCTCCCGGTGCCTCTGGCAAGGGCAGGGGCACACGGGGGACTCTGAGGGAGCTGCTGCGAGAGAGGGGTGGGTGCAGCAGCCTTGGGGTCAGGGGACAAACCTGAACTCCTGAGCCCCAAATGGGTTTGAAAGTGGACTTCAAACCTGGGGGCTTATGAGAGAGATGGGGACAGACCTTTGAGCAAGGCCTCGGCCAGGACAGGGGGGATGGCTTGAAATTGAAAGAGGGTTGGTCTCGACTGATTTACAGAGGGAATTCCTCCCTGTGAGGGTGGGGAGGCCCTGGCACAGGGTGCCCAGAGCAGCTGTGGCTGCCCCTGGATCCCTGGCAGTGCCCAAGGCCAGGCTGGCCGGGGCTGGGAGCAGCCTGGGACAGGGGGAGGTGTCCCTGCCATGGCAGGGGTGGGATGGGATGGGTTTTAAGGTCCCTTCCATCCCAAACCATTCCGTGATGCTTTTTTGGGACCATCTCTTTCCCAGCCCCTGTGCACAGGCAGAGCCCCCTGTGAGTGCAGTGAGGGAAGCTCCTGGTGGTGACTCCTGTGGGAGCAGGGGATGCTCTGGGTGAACCCCAGGCTCTCAGGGGGTTCTGTGCCCCCCCAGGGTCACTTCAGCCCTTCAGAGCCTGGGCCTGGCCGGGGCTGTCCCCGAGCTGGGACAGTTCAGATCGGAGCAGTTTTGGGTCCGTGCCCTCTGCGTGGGCTGACCCTGCCCCAGCCCTCGAGGTCCCTTCCAGCCCCTCGGCTCCTGGTCCCGTGCCGGCTGCTCTGTTCATGCCTTGTCATCACCAGCAGCTCCCAGAGATCCCTGCATTTAATTAACCAGAGGAACACCACCCCTCCTGCTGCTGCCACAGCCCCGGGCAGCACAACTGACCCCTGCAGCTTTGTAAATGGCACTAATTAAGCAGAGCTCGTTCGCTGGAGTGGTTCCAGCCCCACCAGGCAGCGATGGCTCCTCTCCTGGGTTTGTCAAAGCCCTTTTGGATCAACTCCACCCAAACCTCTGCCCGGTCCTGCCCCCTCAGCCGGGTCAGTGGGGTCTTCCCACACCCTGCTGCCAAAGTTTATTTACCCTGCACGAAAATCAGCTTGAGAATGCTGGGAGAGGGAATGCTTGGGAGATGGACACCAGCGATGGCCCAGCGGGGCCACCAGAGGCGCATCCCTGTCCCCTTCCAGCTGAGGGTGTCCCAGCACACACCTGGCACATCCCGCGCAGGATCAGCCCAGGCCTGGCAGAAGGGGGTTAAACTGCACAAAAAGGGTTAAATGCACAGAGAACAGGAGTTTTCGTGGGGAAAAGAAGTTCTGTGGCTCCCTCTCTAGATGGAAAAGGGAAAACAAAGTTGTGTCCCTGCTGTCTGTTTAAGGGCTTGCTTACTCGGTGAAATTAATCCAAAATCAACTAGTGGTGTGAATTGCAAGTGGATTAGTTAAATTATATTAAACCGAGGCCTGGATACTTTCATTTAAAATTAAAGTGGCCTTAATTCAATTTGGCTCAAGTCACTTCAAAAGTGAATTAAGAAAAACTTAATTACAGACCCCTTAAGTCCAAATGAGTGTGTCTACATAGGTTGCTTAATGTGCTTTCATTTATCCTTTTAAAGAATTAATCTTGATGAGCTTTTCCAAATCTCCCCTTGGTGGAGAGATCCAGATGTGAGAGTAAAAACCCTCTGATTCCCTGGAAAAGTGGGAAAAAAAGAAATAATTAGGACAGGTGACTTCTGCCTGCAGCCAGCCCAAATAGTGCTGCTGGGTTTGCCCTGCCCCGGCGCTGGGGACCACTGAGGACTTTCCCCTCCCAGTTCTTTTCCTGGCAGTTTTCCTCCCTGCCAGCTCCCAGCAGCATTTCCAGTAACTCTCAGTGCTATTTTTTCCCAGAACTGTGTAAAACCTGCAGTCCCCACCTGCTGCACCAGGAGCAGGCGGAGAGGGTTCTGCAGGGGATCTGTGCAGGTATTTCTGGGCACCAGGGATGGGGAGCTGCCAGGGAGCTGCCAAGGGACTGAATCCCCTCCCCTCTGCTGCCCCTCCAGGGAGGGAGAGGTCTCCCTGTGGGAATTGTCCCTCCTCCATCTTTTGGGGGACTTGCCTGGTGTGAATTCCTCATTCCAACCTGGGAACCAAATGTTTCTGGTCCAGAAGCCCCTACGGAGCCCCCAGGACCCAGCCCCAGGGACAGCAGAGCTTGGTGCTGTTGAGATGCAGCAAAGAACCATTAATGCCAAAACCTCCCTGAAATGAGATGAGACAAGGCCAACGTTTCTGATTTTCCTCCCAGAAAATGATGTGAACACTGGAGTCTTTCTTGCAGAGTGCTGGGAATTGGACAGAAGTGGATTTTGGACCCAAAATCATGGCTTGGAAGCGTTTTCCTGGCCAGCCACAAGGACCTGTCACTGCTGCGATGCTCAGAGTTCCCTCATTCTTTGTCTCCTTGGACGCTGGTGATCCCTGTAGTCCCTTCCAGGATATTCTATAATTCCATTTGCAAGCATAATGGAGAAAAGAAACAATTCCTCCCCGAGCAGGACGATTTAACCTTCGGCAGGATCTCCCTAGGAACAGCTCCTCAGCCTGGGGCTCCTGATCCCAGCTGGAGCGAGCCAGGACAACGGGCGGAGCACCCTCAGCTCAGCCCAGGTCCCAGCCCGGCCCCTGCTCCAGCGCTGCTCCCTCAGCCGCATCACTGATCACTCCAAAAGGATCTATCCAGCTTTTCCAAGGTGTGTTCGAAGCTGCTGAACGCTCCCAAAGGTTGGCTGGGAGCCTCTCCCCATCCCTGCTGCACACAGGGGCTCTGCTGCCTTGTGCTCCTTGGCTCTTCCCAAAACCCTTCCTGCTGTACCCGGGCTGCCTTCCGCAGGAAATGGGGCTCAGCTCCAGCGGGACCTGGGGTGTGGCGCTGGTCCCCAAAGGGGGTGGCACTGGTGGCACCTCCCAGTGCCCCCTCACCGTGCCAGGGAGGGACCAGAGGAGAAAAAGGGAATTCCTGTGGAAGTCTGACTCCAGGGTGGAGCTCTGCAGGAGCAGTGGGGCCGAGGAGCGGGGTCAGAGTGCGCTGGGGGCAGGAGCTGCAGCAGTGGCTCCGTTCATGGCTCAGGCTGGGGAAGCACAGAGTGAAACCAGAGCGTTTCCAGGTTTGGCTGGTGATCTCCAAGAGCAGCTCTTGTGGGTCCCAGCCATGGCTGGGGGAGCCCAGGTTGGCATCCCCGGGGTGGGGACACCGGGAGCTGTGTGTGGGTACAGCGGGGAGCTTGGCTTGGTTATTCTCCCAATCTCTTCCAGCCTGCAGTCGCCTGTTGATGATTTTGTGTTTAACAGCCCCTCATGGATTCATTCCTCGCTGCTCTGCCCACTTACCTCTGAAACCTGCAATATTCTGTGGCAAAATTTCAGGGGGCAAAAATAGTTAATTCTCGGTCTTATCCCAAACAGCTCCTCCCTGGGCATGAATCAGCACCTCCTGCAGCCACCCCGCAGCCTCCCAGAGGTCAAAGCTGGCTGTCAGCATTTGCCTGGCACAAAACAAAACCTCTTTATTTCAGCCTGAATTGTGTGATTATTTTTGCTTTTCACACATCTAAATCCATTTTGAAATAAAAACAATGTTTTTTGAAACATTGTTTCCAGTCGGAATGTTCTGGTTTGAAAATGGCAGGGTAAGAGCTCTCTTTCTTTTTTAAAAATTTTATTTCTATTTTCTGGCCAAAATAGTTTACAAAACTTCACCCTTTTGTCCTCCTCGGGTCTGTGTAATTCCACAGGCTGGTTAGGAGCAGCGAGAGCCCGTACCTGCCCAGGGCTGTGTGTTCAGGAAACCACCCCAAAACTCCCCAAACTCTCCCAAACCCCCACTGCTGGCAGCGCTTCTGCCCAGGGCTGCTTTCATGTATTTACTTTGTTCATGGAGCCTTGTCCAGCCCTCACCCCGGACAGCCCAGCCCTCACCCCGGACTGTCCATCCCTCACCCTGGACAGTCCAGCCCTCACCCCGGACAGCCCAGCCCTCACCCTGGACAGCCCAGCCCTCACCCCGGACAGTCCATCCCTCACCCTGGACAGTCCATCCCTCACCCCNCCCAGCTCACCCTGGACAGCCCAGCTCACCCTGGACAGCCCAGCTCACCCCGGACAGTCCATCCCTCACCCCGGACAGCCCAGCTCACCCTGGACAGCCCAGCTCACCCTGGACAGCCCAGCTCACCCCGGACAGTCCATCCCTCACCCCGGACAGCCCAGCTCACCCTGGACAGCCCAGCTCACCCTGGACAGCCCAGCTCACCCCGGACAGTCCATCCCTCACCCCGGACAGCCCAGCTCACCCTGGACAGCCCAGCTCACCCTGGACAGCCCAGCTCACCCCGGACAGTCCATCCCTCACCCCGGACAGCCCAGCTCACCCTGGACAGCCCAGCTCACCCTGGACAGCCCAGCTCACCCCGGACAGTCCATCCCTCACCCCGGACAGCCCAGCTCACCCTGGACAGCCCAGCTCACCCTGGACAGCCCAGCTCACCCCGGACAGTCCATCCCTCACCCCGGACAGCCCAGCTCACCCTGGACAGCCCAGCTCACCCTGGACAGCCCAGCTCACCCCGGACAGTCCATCCCTCACCCCGGACAGCCCAGCTCACCCTGGACAGCCCAGCTCACCCTGGACAGCCCAGCTCACCCCGGACAGTCCATCCCTCACCCCGGACAGCCCAGCTCACCCTGGACAGCCCAGCTCACCCTGGACAGCCCAGCTCACCCCGGACAGTCCATCCCTCACCCCGGACAGCCCAGCTCACCCTGGACAGCCCAGCTCACCCTGGACAGCCCAGCTCACCCCGGACAGTCCATCCCTCACCCCGGACAGCCCAGCTCACCCTGGACAGCCCAGCTCACCCTGGACAGCCCAGCTCACCCCGGACAGTCCATCCCTCACCCCGGACAGCCCAGCTCACCCTGGACAGCCCAGCTCACCCTGGACAGCCCAGCTCACCCCGGACAGTCCATCCCTCACCCCGGACAGCCCAGCTCACCCTGGACAGCCCAGCTCACCCTGGACAGCCCAGCTCACCCCGGACAGTCCATCCCTCACCCCGGACAGCCCAGCTCACCCTGGACAGCCCAGCTCACCCTGGACAGCCCAGCTCACCCCGGACAGTCCATCCCTCACCCCGGACAGCCCAGCTCACCCCGGACAGCCCATCCCAAGGCCCCTGCTCAGCCGGGACCGTGGCTCTCCCAGGACCAAGCATTCCCTCTGCATGGACGATGTTCTTTTCCACATCCATTCATCCCTCCCTGCCACCCCCACTTTTTCAGGCCCTGATTTAGAGCCCTGAGCAGTTCCAAGGTGTTCCAGGCCCGGCACAGGAGCAGCTCTGCCAGGCCATGGATCCTTTCGGCATCCCCTGCAGAGGAGGGACATCACGAGGACTCAGCTGCCCATGAGACAAAGGCCCAGGGGCAGCAGGGGAAGGGAGGCCTGGAGGTCTCCTGCCCAGCCTTTGGGACTGTCACCAGCTCAGGAAGGTCTCAGAAACCTCCAAGGACTTCTAATCCCTGGATTTTGGGCTTCCGCAGGGGATGGGGGGGCTCCCACGGAGCCCAGACTGCGAGCTGGGATTTCTCTTTGGGTACAACTCAGTGGAAGAGGAACGGATGGCAAAGTCAAACCTTTGCTAACAAGGAGACTTCACCTCCAGATCTCAGGTTCCTTCCCAAAACAGCAGCAGCTGCTTAAACCAACCACGGCAGAGATTTTTATGAAGCAGGAAACCAATTTACTTCCCTCTGACTCCCTTCTCAGACACAATCAGATTGCTTTGTACTCTCATTAAAGTTTGCTTCCCACTGCAAAAAAAAATATCCAGGAAAATGTGAGCCCAAATATGTCAGATTTTCCTGTGCTCTAACAAATTATGCAGGGCAGGATTTTCTAATGAGAGATCTTCAGGAACCAAAGGGAAAGGCAACATCTCCAGCTCTCACTGCCTTGTGTGCTCACCCAGCAGCTGGGGGAAGAAACAGCTTTTCGTGGCTGGAAGTGAGCAAAAGATTCTTGCTGTTTTAGGGGAAATTTCCATAACGGCCATGGTGTTGTTTCTGTGGGCAAAATCCAGAGGGAAAACCCGGCTGCAAATGGAAATGAAAGGCGTTATCATTGCCTTTGATATCATTGCACCTCCTTGCAGGTGCTCCTTCTTCTGCCATTTCTCTCATTTGTCTCTTCCCAGCCCCACCTTTCTGCCCGTGTTCCTGTGAGACTGCTCCTCCGGCCAGCTCCCTGTGCTTTAATCAGCTCCAGGATTCCTGACGGCATCTCCCGGGGCTCCCTAATCCTCTTCGTGTGCTGACGAACCCGACCCCAGGAGATCCTTGCCAGGGAAAATCCGCAAGATGAAAGCGAATGATTCCAGGCTTCTGGTTCCTTAATGAGAGCCAAAGCCCAGGGAGGGGCTGTCTGACAGGGAGACTTCGTGTCCTGGAAAGAGGGTGGGTGTTGGGGCAGTATGGGACTCCCTCCCTTGCGGCCGAGGGTGAAACAGCAGAGGATGGTTGCGAGTTGCTAAAGTTCTTTATTCCATAGTCCCATATTCTCCTGAAAGCAGGGTCCAAAGGGGATACATGGTAATAGTGGCAGCAGCAGCAGCAGCAGCAGCAGCAGCAAGCAAAAAACAGTCTCTCTTCTTGTATAGTTTCTATATCTTCTGTATACTAAATTTACAGAAGTAAGGATTATATTTGTTAATTAACCAATAGAACTAACACACAATTCTGGTTTTACTTTCTTAACCTAGCCTGGCTTAGTTCTGACATTCGTAAGTCTTACTCAAGTACTGCATAGGTATTACACAGATTTGCGTACATAGTTTCTATCAGTTTCTTATTGTTTATGTGAACACTCTGTCTAAAATATGTCAGCAGTGTAGTTTCATCTATGTTTTGTCTAAAGTAAGAAATTCTGTGAAAGGGTAAAACTGCTGCAGTAAGAACTGTTTTAGGTCTCTTTGCTGCAGCTTTTCAAATGTTTAAAGCACTTGACATATTTTTCTACTAAAGGTTAAAAATCTATATTTCTATTTCACTTTGGTGTGACTTCATGTATCTCAGCTTTTCTAAAAGTTTTAATTCAAACCCTGTGCCTTGGCTTTCCTCTGGGCCTGAGTCCAGAGGATCTCTCACTCCAACAGGTGGGGTTAGGTGGGAATTTGGGCAGGAATTCCTGGCTGTGAGGGTGGGGAGGCCGTGGCACAGGGTGCCCAGAGAAGCTGTGGCTGCCCCTGGACCCCCGGGAGTGTCCAAGGCTGGGTTGGGATGGGGCTTGGAGCAGCCTGGGACAGTGGACGTGTCCCTGGGGTGGAATGAGAGATCTTTAAGGTCCCTTCCCACCCAAACCATTCTGGGATTCTGGGATTCTGTTTCCAGAAGTGATGCCAGGCCTTGGAGTTACACACAGAGGGGTCAGGGCACTCAACTCCCACCCCAAAAGGGGCACATCAGATGCAACTGCAGAGAATAATGGCTACAAATCTCCTTTAGCTGGGAAGGGACTCCCACAAATTGCTAAGAAACAACGTTTAAATTCCCGATGATTGAAATGAGGTAAAATGCAGCCCCAAAACAAGTGCCTGGATTGCCATGAAAACAGATCCTTGTTTAGGGCTCTCTGTAAGGTCAGGTGCCTGCATCTGCCAGCCACATCTGGGAAGGAAATTGGGTATCTGGGATGCAAATTGGCACTTGCAGACTCTGAAATGATGATGGGAGCCTCTTTGCTGCCTTGGGCATCAAAATACCTTGGAATGTCTGCAGTTACTTTTAGCTGGGGACTTTAACGGGCAATTTAAGCCAATCTGTCAGACTCTGCTCAGAGTGGCTGAGTCAGAGAGCAGGGCCCCGCTGAGGCAGCTGCGGATAGGGCTGAGCAGGAACTCCTGAAATGGCTCCAGAGGTACGGCAGGAACCCCTCCGCCTGTGCCCTCTCTGCCACCAGGCTCAAACCCCCGAGAGCTTTGGAAAACCTCACAGGCAACTGGTGTGCCCCAAGCTGGGCATGGAATCATCAGTGGGGCTGTGGATGCTCTGATTTAATTTACAGGAGTTTTGCACTGACAAAGGCACCCAGATTGCCAGGCTTTGGTTAATGTGGATTAAAACTGAGTGGTGCTCATGGCCCGAGTGCAGCTCCTGGGACTCTGCACGTTCTGCAGTGGAGCTGGCAATAAAACATAAAAAATTATCTGGAATAAACACAGGCAGAGCTTTCTGTACTTCACCCTCGCTGCAAACTCACGCAGAGCCGTTCTAAGGCTGCCAGAGAAAAGCAGTTTGGAGTGATGGAAGTCTGGTGCTAACTCTGCTTTCAAGGCCAGCTCATGTCTGAGCCCAGGGCAGCCCCCGGGGATGGCTCAAGGTCCTGGCAGCTCAGGGAGCACCAGGATCACCCCAGCATCACCTGAATGTCACCTGAGCATCACCTGAGCGTCACCTGAGCGTCATGAACTTGACTCCATTCTCTGCTGTGCTGGAGGAACAACGTGCAGAGTTCTGTTTGTGTTGCTGAGGTGTGTGAAATCCTGGCAGAGCCCCAGGCAGCTCAGGGAGCTGCTGCCCGAAGCGAGGTGCTCCCTTTCTGAAATGGGGCTCCTGAGATCCATGAATCCCTGATCCATTCCCTCACATTTTTGTGGAAAGCTCACAGAGCTGGATTTTCTGTTCTTTCTGCTTCTCTCCGGTGTGCACGCCACGAGGAGACCTTCCCTTGGCAGGCCCAGGCCAAAGAGAGAAGCAAAGATGGGTGGGTGAGGCAGGAAGGGAGCCCAGGATTTCCTGTCCCTGAAGGGCTCCGGGCTGGGAGCTGGCTGGAGTTTGGGGCCAAAGGGGTCAGGTTTTACTTTGCTTTGTCCCTCCTCACCCCGAGGTGCTCTGGGAGAATGAAAATGACTTGAAAACCCTCCAGAGCTGTTGCCCTTCTTTGATAAGCTGGAGTATCGCCTTGGTGTGAGAACGGCTCTTTGATTGAGGTTTTCCCTATTTTATTTGGATTGTTTTTTACGGATGTCAGATCAGCTGCTCCTCTTTGTGCCTAAAAAGAATAAAACATAGTGGCAGATCCTGCCCTTCCCAGCTAAGTGCTTTTGATCACTGGTCAGTGCAGTGATGGATGTTTTTCCATGGCATCCTTCATCCCAGCTTTTTCAAGGCTGGTTAGGAGTTGGAAGGCGAGACCAAAGAACGCTGCTCTCCGACGGAATTCAATTTCCTGGAAAAAAAAAAAATCATATTTTTTTCCCCATGACCTAAATGGAAAACATATTGTTCTGAAAGTGCTGTTCAAACAGAATTACCCAAACCTTTTATCAACAAAGAGACCCTCGTCTATCAGACATCTGGCATGGATGTCAATTATAATAATTAATTAGACATCTCCCCAGATGCCTGACACTACATTCTGTCAGCAGATTTTTTTGACTTCAATCAAAAGTGCTGCTGCATTATGCATGAAACTCCTGGAGGAGCTGGGAGTGCAGGGGAGAGCCACAAATCCCAGCCAGGCACGGGAAGGGCTCCTGGCTCCGGGGCTGCCCAGGGAAGGTCACACCTGCTGATTTCTTCGCCTCCCTCAACAACGCTGGCAAATGTTTTACATTTCTTCACGCAGGGCTTCAAACAGAAAGGATGAGAGGGGAAGAGTAACATATAAAATACATAAAATATATAAAACCAGGTGATTGCTGGGGTGGGGAGAAGGGAACTGCTCAGTTATGGAACCTCAGCTCAGAGCACAACCGCAGGGAGCTGCTGCATCCATCCCTCACCAGCAACACCCTCAGGAATGACCCTGAAAGGCCCAGAAATGATCCTTAAATATCCAGAAATGATCTTAAAATCTCCAGAAATTATCCTCAGAAGTCCAGGAATGATCCTTAAATGTCCAGGAATGATCCTAAAATGTCCAGAAATGGTGTTAAAATTTCCAGAAATTTTCCTCAAAGGTCCAGAAATGATCCTTAAACATCCAGAAATGAACTGAAAAGGCAACTGAAAAAGACAGAAGAAGACACCCTTCCTTCCTTTCCCTTTACTTTCTTCTTCCTTGTGTGGGTTTTTTCTTTTTTATTTTTAATTAAATTGAATATAAATTAATTCCTGGAACATGTAATTCAAACAAACTAATCATTTTGTTGTTGTTGTTTTCAGTTTTTCCAAAAGGCTCTCACGTTTCCCAGGCAAAACAATCCAATTAATTCTCTTCAGTTTAGGAAATCGCTGCAGTCAACCTCAATAAATTCATTTTTTTTTCAGCGAGGAAGAGCTGAACAAATGTATCAGCAACATTATCAGGATTAGCAGGGATGGGAACTGCTCTGTGCTTCAGACCAAGGACTGAGAACTGTCAGGGCCGGGGCCCTGCTCTGCCCTCGATTCCCTCGATGGGAATGGGCTGGGGTTCAGCTGGAGGCTGGAATTGCTCTGCAGCAGGGACACAGCGAAATCCTGCTGTAAATCCCAGGGTGTTTCCTGTTCCCAGCGGGGCACACAGCTTTCATTTGCTCTGGGGAGTGCTGGGCTGAGGCTGGAGCCGCGAGCTGAATGAACGTGGAGCCCCCCAGCACCCCCTCGCCGGGGCGGCAGCGCCGTCGGTTTGAAGGATTTGCCCATGGAAAACAGAATTACCAACGCTCTGTGCACCTGGAGGAGGAAAAATATTTGTAGTAACCCACGTGTTTCAATATTTCATAAAAGTGCCCGCGCTGGTTTCAGTTTCAGTGCAAACAAAAAGAAAATACATTTAGATTGAAGTGGATTTGCACTGAAATAAAACAAAAAATTTTTGAGGCTTCTATTTACCTCCTCTGTTTTTCCTCTCTCCTCACCAGTGGAGGCTGAGGCTAAATGAGAAGGGAGGCAAAAAGTAATTTTTTAAAATTCAAACAGTTGAGCTTTGTGTGGTATCAAAATGAAAAATGAGGATTAAATTATGAGTGTATTGTTCATGTCTACGTTTCTGAGAGAAATAATGATTATTTTGTAACTGGCGGTGACAGCTAACGACACCCTGGAACCAGCAGAGAGATGGGAGCTCTTATTAAACCCGAAGATGTTTTCATGGAGCAGGAACAAGGCTGGAGTGTTGTCACCAGGAACTGAGAGCTGGGTTTGAGGTGTGAGGGCAGCTAATTGGTGCTAATGAGTAACGAGAGGGGATTAACGAGCCTGAGGAGCAGCACATGGGAAAGCTGCAGGAGCTGCCTGGAGCTCAGTGCAGGGGCTGCACCCCACACCTGCAGCACATTTCGGGGTGTCTTTGGCCACCCCCTCCCACACCCAGATCTGGCGTTTGCAGGACAAACAGGACGCCACAGGAAGATTTTTCATGGAAGGTTCGTCTCCACAGGGGAGGCTGAGAAGTTTAATCCACTCTTTAATAATTGCAATTAACGAAGGTTGGGGATTTGAGGTGGATTAGCCCAGTGCACCAAAGCAGTGTGTGAACACTCCTGGCTGGGGCAGAGCAGCTCTGAGCTGCCGCCCTCGTCCCTGGGCCGCCTCCAGCCTGAGGGGCTGAGCTCACACGGCCCCTCTGCACGGCCTGGTTTGGATGTTCAGATGACTTTCGATGGTTTTGATGTGTTTTAGAGGCACTTTTTGCTGCTTGCTCTTCTGTGAAAGCACAGAAGTTGCCCTGACTCTGGGGAGAGCCTGCAGGGAAGGTAATGTGCCAGAAACTCCTGCCTTTGGTTGCAATTTCATGGGGTGATTCCTGAGACTGGCCTGTGCAGGGCCAGGAGCTGAACTTGATGATCCTTGTGGGCCCAACTCCGATTATTCTCCAGTTCTGTGATCATTTCACAGGGAAGAGAAAAGCTCTGGACCTGGAGGTCCTGCCCTGATTGATGTCACTGCAGCTCGGAATGGAAGGGCTGCACCAGAGGAGTTTAAAAGAGTGTGAACCAGCTCAAATGGAGCATCTGGCATTAATGCAGCCCTGTCTCCCTGAACGTCTCCATCCTGAGCTCTGAGGATGCTCCCTGGGAGGCACAAGCACTAACCTGGATGTGCACTGGGGCTGGGTGAAAATTCCCCTTTTCCTCTGAAAATGGAGTGTGGAGCAGAATTCCCCGTTCAAGGCTAGAAAGGGTCATTTCGATTTGTTTTAGAAAATTTGTTCTATTTCTATTTGGACAAATGAGGCAGAAATCAAAGAAATGTATTGTAAGAAGGGGACAAGACCTCGGAAGACTTTCCAGGTGTCAGAAATAGGCTTCATTTATCTCCTGGAGTTCTTAATTACTGAGCATTTCTAATCTTGCTTCACGTTTAGATAGAGAGCAGGAGCATTACAGAAACACCAAACACATAAATAAAATAACAGAAAAACTGCAAGGAAGAGAAATTGCTTGGGATGCACGGAGCAGTGAATTAGCACTGAGGAGGAGGCAGCACCAGCAATCACTGCACACTGCCACTGATAAGAGAACCAGATATGGTTTTTTCTTTGCTTAAAAAAAAAAAAAAAGAGAGAGAGAATTCCCCAGGAACTTGTAGCCAAAAACCTCCCCAGTCAATTAATGACCTTTGCCTCTGCCATGCCTCCCTCCAAGCTTTGCATGGTTATTATTTTCAGCGCTTAATCTGTGAGAGTGATTTGTGTCTCCTAATAACTGACTGATTGTTTTGCTATCAGTCAGCTCCAGGGCTGCCACAGCCTCTGCTCAGCTCAAATCTCGCTTCCTTCACCTTGTGACTTCAAACACGGCTCTGTCTCAAGCGGGAGGAAAGGAAAAAAGCCCCCAAATCCCATCTTGCTCCTTACGGTTTTATTACTTAGGAAACTAAAGGCAGAAAATAAAGGTCACAAGAACTTTAAAACAACAGAGAAGTCTCTGGGACAAGAGAAATTTAAAGGAAGTTACAAGCTGGAAATTACCGGCATTTTTTTTAGGATGTTCCAAGACATTTCCCAAAAAGAGCCCTCATTATTCCTCCCCTCCCTCCATGGGAGGTAACTCAGGATTGTCTCTCTGAGCCAAGGGGGAGCAGCTGGGGGAATGTCAGATATTCCCGTGGTGGGAAGGAGACAGCACCTGAGGAGCTCACGAGGGCCTTGACCGGACCGGGCAGGAGCTCCAGAGCCCCCACACATCTCAGGAGCCCTTTCCTCATCCGTGTGTTTGTGAGCAGCTCCCGGGTGCCACGGGACAGCCCTCCCCAGGTGAGGGCAGAGGGTCTCACCCGAGCTGCTCCCCCTGGGCCGCAGCCCCGGCACAGCCCCGAGCCCAGCTTAGGGGGCTGGGCTCAGAGGGGACCACAGTTCACCGGGGGAGTCCCGAGGAACACGCAGCCCTTTTGGGACGTGTTTTCCTCGCCAGGGGCCCTGCCCTGTCCCTGCCCAGCCCCAGCAGCCCAGGCCGCTGCGGTGCCGCCACAGAGCCGCAGGACAGCACGGGCAGGGCTGAGCTCCTGGGACAGAAGCTGCTCCGTGCCCAGGGCCGGCGTCTCCTCGGGAAGCTCGTCTGGAGCAGCGGCTCGGGAGACCTGGCAGAGCTGCAGGGGATGGTTGGAGCATTCTCCAGAGCACCCCGGGGACCCAGGACCTGTTCTGCTGCACAAAGGCAATGCCCTGTCCTAAGAACACCTCATGATGAAGCCACTCCTGAAAATAGGATGGCCTTGGATGGCTCCCAGGCACATCCCGTGTTTGCTGCTCTGCCAGGAGTGCTGCGACCCTGAGTGCGCAGGGACAGGCTCTGGGGGCTTTTCTGGCCCAGTGCCAGGATAAATCAAAGCCCAGAGCTTAGCCCTGATTGAAACCCCCACGTTAAGGCTGTGCAATTTTTGTAACGTGTCATAAACACAGAGGGGAGGGTCTGAAACCATCAGAGCTCCTCCCTTTGCTGCCTCCGTGGGGGTGCTCACTCATCCCCTCCCTGCAGGTTCCTTCTCCTTCCCACCTGCCTTTCCACTGGGGAACCTCAATCCCTGCTCCCCATGTCCAGCAGAGCTCCCTGACCATCCCTCCGTGCTCCCACTGAGGCACCAGCCGGGCTTCAGGGTGCAGCTGCTGATGGATGGCCAGCCCTGGCCAGTGCAGGGTTCCATTAATTACCAGAACTGATGTCGATGGCAGATGTCAGAGCTAATGAGGGGGGAAGGCCGTTGTCAGGAGGGGCTGCAGGTCTGTTGTGCTCCAGCCCTGGGTACTGGAGGTGATTTTGTGGTGTCAGTGTCTGCCTGACCCTGTCACACAGGGAAGTTGGATGGCTTGGAGGGACACTGGGGGAAGTGACAGCAACTCCCACCCTCCTGGAGCCTCCTGGATCTGCTTGGTGGGGGACATTTTAACATCTGGAGGGGGGTTGCTTGTTGAATTTCCATCCCTGAGGGTTGGGAGGGAGCCAGCAGCACCAGCGCCAGAGCCCTGCCCCACGGAGAACACACAGCTCTCAGCCACCTGAGCAACACACAGCAGAGGGAGAAATACGTGCCTCAGCAAACTCCTTTTGAGCTTTCCTGGGTAAAAAGTCACGTGAGAAACACAGAACTGGAATTGTTTTGGGTGAGTTTTGCTGCATCTTTCTCTGGGCCAAATGATTTGGTAACAGCTCCTCCCTTGCTTTGGTCAGTCATTCCAGTTTTACTCCGGGGATAAAAGTCTCTCCTGAGCAGCCCTGCAGGCTCCCCCTCCTGCAGAACACACACAGGATCACCCTGGAACGAGGAGGAGATGGATGCACTGCAAACACCAGTAACGAAATGAATCCTCATCTAAAACCTTATCAGAGCTGGAGCAACCAGGGCACTTGATCTCCTGTCCTGGGCAGCTCTGAACCTTTCATTACTGGGCTCACTGGACCAGAGAGGCTCCAAGGCTGCGCCTCTGGATGAGGTGATGAACAATTTACGGGGCCGTGGCCTCCCCACTTAACCCCAGGCACTGGCCCGTGGTGGGGTTTGCCAACCTCGCTGTTCCCAGCAGGAACCAACATTTTATCTGCTGTCAGTTTAGCAAATCTATTCCCCCCGGTGCCCTGCCTTGCGGGTGCTCATTAATCATCCCCCACTGTCTCCCTGGCGAGAGGTGTTAATTTTTACAGGCCTTGCTCAGCAAATCCCAACCCCACGTGTTCCTCGGGCCCTGGAGCGGGGCTGAGCTGCTGGGCCAGGGGGGTTTGTGCAACGAAAGGCTCCTCCATGGCCTCGGGGACACTGGTGCTTCCGCGGCCTTGAACGAGTTCAGGAGGCCTTCCCTGCGTGGAAGGCGGTGGGGGCATCCCACGGACAGCAGCACTTTGGGCCTTCCTTAGCTCAGATCTTCACTTTCTGGGAGAGTTTGCAGCTCTCTGGCAGTGAAAATGCTGTTGTAGATCTACACAAGCAGGTGGATTCGCGTCCCCGGCCTTCTCCACACTCTGAGGTGGCTTTGGGCAGTCTGCTCCCATAACTTGATATCTAAAAGCTGTTTAATGAGGATTGCATCCACTGAGATTCGTGTACGCTGATCCCACAGGAATTACACTGTGCTTAGGATTAGGGAAAAAGGGAATGCTGTGTTATGGCGGGGAAGAGAGACACAGAGAAGGAGAAGATAATGGAAGACCTGCCAAGAAAATCCATGGATTCTGAGACTGCCAGTGCAGGAGCCACAAAGCAACCAGGAAAACGAGCTTTCCTTCCATGGGGATTCCTGCCATCACTCGGAGAGCAATCCCAGCTGCTGGAATGCAGGCCCAGGCCTGAGCTGGCTCTCTGGGAAATCCACACACACCAAGGGCAGTTCAGCCACAACCTCTCTACACCTTTGTTAGACCAGGATCGGTCCCTCCCTAGAGGAACCCATCCCTTGCTCCACTGCCCGCAGAGGGAACCCAGGCAGCCTGACCCAGGCCCTGCAGGAGCAGGGAGGTCTGCTGGGATTATCTGGGGCTGGAGCAAGGCTCTGCCTGGGCTGGGGGAGGCACTGGCAGCCTCGCTCAGGAGCGATGGGAGGCTGGGCTATGAGTCACTGCGAGGCTGGAGCCAAACTGGCACAGCAATTGTGAGTGTGTGTGTATGAGTGAGGCAAAAACTCTCCCTGCCTTGGTGACTGGGATTGATGGGGCCCTGCTCTTCCCATCCTGGGAGATCCACGGGTCGATATTCCCTGCCCCGTGCCATCACTGCAGTCTGGCCCCAGCCCTGGGGTGTAAATAGGGCCCATTCCTCAGCTGCCAGCCACAGCCCCTCTGCCTGCAAAACACCGGGCTCCTTTTGGCCCCTCGTTGTTACGGGGCTGGGAGCAGGAGCACACAGGCTGGGAAACAGCCCCCAGAAAAGCTGGCAGTGCAGGGAAGGAAAAGTCAGGCTGGAGAGGGCAAATGAATTGGGCTGAATGGTGATGGAGGATAAACAGGAGGATGCTCAGCGCTGTCCTCAGCTCCCTGAGGGGCTGCACAGCCCTCCAGCACTGCTGCTCAGCCTGCACCAGCACAGCCCCAAACTCCTCGGGCAGGTGAGCCCTGAGAGTGCAGAGCCTTAATGCAGGCACTTAACTCCCTAATAATATTCCCGTTATTGTTATGGCCCTCCTGTGCCTGCTGCAGCTCCGCAGCTTTGATTCCAGTTGCCACTGACATTTGGAAATGTGCTGATTCAATGGAACTGCCTCTCCCTCGCTCCTCGGGAGGGCTGGGAAGAGCTGCAGCTCTCCCAGGAGAGCTGGGGACTCGCCAGGAAGCTCCTGGTGCCCCTGGCTCTGGCGTGGGCTGGCCTCTGATATCCCCTCCTGTCCATTCCGGGCACAGATGGTGTTTGCTGGGAATGAGCAGCTCCTTCCTGGGGTTCCCAGGCTGCTCCCCCACCTCTCCCGGAGCCCCTCCGCTCCCTGCAGCTCTGCCCTGCCCCTGAGCCCCCACAGGAGCTCCCACAGTTCAATCCAGGCCCGAGGTGCAGATGGCAAACGTGGCCCAGGCCAGAGCCCAGAGCGCCGAGAACGTTTCACCGCCCACGTCCAGGCCCTGGGAGCAGCCAGCTCTGGGAATGGCTCTCGGCACTGACAACCCTTTGTTTGCCTTGAGCTGCAATCTCATGCCAAAATTGTGTAAATAATTGCAGAGCCAGGCACGCTGGGCTGGCAGGCACAGGCTGCTCTCCTCGCCGGCTCCCTGGGCACAGAGCCAGCACCAGCAGTGCCAGGGATGGGTTCAGGTGGGCAAGGCCGGAGCGCCTCGTGGCCCCACTGGCTCTGGGGGCAGCAGGGGGGCACTGCCCCATCTCCCCTCTCTTGCTGTCTGTGCTCCCGTGCTTGGAGGATGCTGGAGAAGATGCCCCAGTGTATACACATGTTCTCCTTTTTGCCATTTTATCCATGTATCCACCCACTTTTACATTGAACTTTCATTATTCTATATTCAATATTATTCTATATTCTATATTCTATATTCTATACTGATGCCTTAGGTTTTAGATTTTATATTTTACAAATTCTGTATTCTCTGCATTCCCAGTGTGTGACTCTGAGCTGCCCTGCAGCCTGTCAGCTGCTGCTCTCTCATGCTCACACAGACATAACAAAGCCTCTCCAGGCCTGCTCTGCAAGGACACCCAGCCCGTCCCAGGCCCAAAATGTGGAACCCAGCACCTTGAGAGGGGGAGTGAGCTGAGGGGCAGTTCCATCATTAGCTGAAGTTTAATTGGTGAGTTTATGCTGATCTGCAAATGGACCAAACCTATAACAGTGTGAAGAACTCGTGACTCGGGGTCCATCTCGGGTGCAGCCTTTGGCCTGCCCAGGGTGTGCCTCTGAAGGCCTTTCCAATAAATACCCACCTTTATTCCCTACTCCTGTCTAGTCTCTGTTTCCAGGTTGGCCTTTTTGGGCATCAATAGTATTCTGTATTCTGTATTATTCTATAATCTATGCTATTCTATAATCTATACTATTCTATAGTCCATATTATCCTATACCCTATATTTACCTTTTTTTTCTATCAGTTCTATCTTTTATCAATCTACCAACCTTCCAACAACCCCCCAGCTAAACCCAGCCCTCTCCAACTTGCTTCCTTGCAGATTTTTATGCCTTTTACTCAGTTATTTTCCCCATCTCAAACCTTCCCATTTTCTTCCCTTCGCTCTCCTGAGGTGCCTTTGTGGGGGCGAGTTGTGTGAGGCTCACTTGGAAACGAAAGCCACGAGCAGGGCTGTGGTGATTGTCTGTTCCACTGCTCCTCGTATTTACCTCATTCAGCAGTTCTCGACTTGATCTGACAATGGAAGTTAATGCCCTGATATATATGTTTATGTATTTTGCCTTTTATTCCTTGATTAGAACTGTGGAAATTTTCAAAGATTAAAGTGAAGTGCCTGGCTCGGATCTTTCTGCTGGCTGCACCATTAGCTTTAATTGCCCGCTAATAGCTCCGGGCATTCGGCTCCGTGTCCGTGCACACAGCAGCGCCTCTGCAGGAGAGCTCTGTGGGATGGAGATCCCTCATCCTCGCCGCTCCCACGGGAAGCAGCCACGCTGGTGGCAGGGGGATGCTCCGGGATGTGCGGAGCTCCCAGAACCTTCTCTGCCATCTCAGGAGATCAGATTTTTGCCCAGCCTGGTCCCTTCCTGATGTCTGGAGCCTCTGACCTTTCCTTCCTCATGTCCCAGCTCGCTCTGGCCCGCGCTGTCTCCCCAAACTGGGTCTCTCCTGCATTAAGGACAGACAGAATGTATTGTCCCGAGTTGTGTCACCCCTCGAGGGCCAGCTTGTCACAACGTCTCAGAGTTTGTGTTGGTCTAAAGAGCTCTGACAGAGAATCCCATAAAATCCTAAAAGGGTTTGGGTTGGAACCACCTTAAAATCCATCCCATGCCACCCCTGCCACGGGCAGGGACACCTTCCACTATCCCAGGTTGCTCCCAGCCCCGTCCAACCTGGCCTTTTTTAATCAGTTTCCTCACTTTTGCCATGGTTAAACCTTCCAGGGGCCTCCCCTGCCACCGGCACATTCCCGATGCACAGCATTTTGGGACCATTTGTTTCCAAGTCCTCGTTTTGTTTCAAAGGTGTCAGAGTGCTCTGATGAGTCATGAGCGGCTCATCAGAACTTTCGAGGTTTGTTTTTGTTTCCTTTTCAGCTTCCCTTCTCCAGGATCCCTTTATTGTTAGAGACACGTGGAATTTCAGATGAGAAACTCTGGGAGAGGTTCAGTGAGAAGGAGTTTGACTTCATCAAGCCAAAATGACTCAGCAGGGGTGGAGTGAGCAGCTCCAAGGACTTCCACAGAACGGGCTCAGGATTTTCATTACTTTGGAACCTTCCAGTTTGAGTTGTTATTGTGCATGTGGTCTTACTGCTCTTATTTTGAGGTTTGATGGCCAGAGGAAAAGACGAAGGCAGAAAAAGCACAGTTCCCCATGGATCTCAGATCTTAAACCCCAAGTGTTCCCGCAGAATTCACCCGGTGCTGTGGTGATGATGTAACAGATTCCCACAGATCCCTTTCAGCATATTTTGTATATTTTTATTATTTATTTGGTGGAGTTGTTCTGATCCAGTTACACCTCCCCCTTCCCCTTGGAGGGCAGGGCAAAGCTCAGGTCAGGCTCTTCTGGAAACAAGGAAGCGCTCATTAAACGTGGCAGGGAACAGTGGGAGCCGTTCCCTGGTGTGGAGCTGGATTCCCTCGGAAATGTCACCAGCCCATCGAGGGGCAGCGTCGGAAGGGCTCTGGTTAAATGATGGATGGAACTTCCTGACAAATCTGTACCCTGAGGAGTTCAGGAAGGGGGTGGTTGGGAGGATGTGGGAGGGAGGAGAGTTTGGAGAGATGGATTTACTGATAGGCAAGTCCAGGTGCTTCGGGGTTGGGTTCTTGTTTTTGTCCCCAGCAGCAGCTTTGGGCTGGGGGCAGACGTGGGAACCAGGGTTACAGAGAACAACCCCAATCCAGCCCCCCTGCCCGTTCCCCCAGCTGGGTCTGGGGGCACCCAGGTTTTGCTTGGGGCTGGGTGGGTGTTCCACAGCTGCAGGAAAAGCAGAAGCAGAATCTGAGGAAGGTTTCATCCGAATTTTTTTTGCACCACACATGGTGCACTGAAAATCCCGAATTTAATGTGGTTCGTGGGGATCTGGAAATGAGATGTTTTGTTTTGCTCCCTCGTCTTCTGATGACAGATTAGGGAAATGTGAGGCAATTTCTGAAAGGAAACTGGAAGAAGCAAAGCTCTGAGAACACTGAATTCCTAAATGCTCTGGAATATTTTAAAGTGGGAGACTCGGGGACATCAATATGGATTGGCCAAACATTTTGGTGTGAGGAAATCTGCAGCTTTGGCATGAGAACAACCCAAACACAGGAGTGGGAAAGAATTCCCTGAGGCCTGGTCTGGTTTACTCCCACTGGGAGACATTTCCAAACCCACCCACCTCACGGAGAGCTCCAACAACCAGAATTGAGAGTTTTCAATTCATTTTAATTAATTAATTGAGAGTCCTCAATTAATTGTCTGCAGGGATCCTCCTGCGAGCAGCAGCATTGCCAGCAGTGCCAAAGGCAGGAGAAAATGGGGTCCCACCAAGGATGTGGGGTCAGCTCTCAGCTGAGATGGACCCACCCTGTCCTCCGAGCACAGACAATCCCCACCTCTGCCAGGCCCAGCCGAATTTCCACCACCTGGCTGAATTATTTTGGGCAAAACTTGGGTTTTTTCCCCCACAACAAACCTGTAGGTTGGGAGTGATGAAACAGGCTCTGAAACTTCCCCTGGAAGGAGCTGGGAAAGTAATGGAACAGAAAATAAAAAGAGGCTGAAAAGAAAAAGCAATCTGCCATTAATTTTTTTCAACTTTTTGCTTGACTGGAAAAATTGAAAAATTTTCAATTCAGGTTAACTCAAAACGTATTTTTTCTTCCATTTGGCCATCGAACCAAAAAAATGTTGTCTCTTAGCTCTTATTGGCAGCTTTTTTTTGTGCAGGTGCCGTGGTTCGTTGCCCCCATTTCGGGAGGCAGCTCCAGCTCTCTAATTGTGCCAGGGAGGCCGTGGAGCAGAAGCTCCATGCCATGATTATGGGTTATTTTGTTTTAGTGGAGGAGAGGAGAATAATCGCTGGCCCACACTGTCATTTGTGTCTCCTCTCCACAGCCAGAGCCACCAAGGACTCACATTTAATGTCATTACCCAGGGATCCCAAACTGAGAGCTCATTTCAGGGGAAAACGTTGTTCTGTCAGTAAATGCCACTTTTGATGAGTGAGATGCTGCTCAGGAACGTGTTGGCTTCAATCATGTTTTATTTGAGAAAAAAAAAAGCCACAGAGTGGAACTGTTTTGATTTTCCTTTTGAAGTGATTTTTCATTTTAGCTTTTTTTTTTTTCCCCATTGGTATTAAAATTCTGTTCAGTTTTTAAAAGTAGAACAGGTGGGAGACATTTCAGTCATTAAACCCAAGAGGTTTAAGTGATCCCCAAAGCTTTTGCATCTGCTCAGAATTTCACGGCGGGGGCAAAATCCCATCCTGGAACTGAAGAAAATGAATGAGAAATTGTGAAATCGCTCAGGAGAATTATAAAACCATGGACTGGGTTGGAAAGGACCTTAGGGGTCATCCAGTCCCGCTCCCTGGCCTTGGGCAGGGACAGCTTCACCTGGACCAGGGTGAAGAATGGGCAAAATAATTCCTACAAAGGCCTAAAATTCCCTATGAGGAGGAAAGTCCTGATCCAAACTTGATACAGGATCTGTGTAGGGTTTTTTAGTTTATATAAAGTATTTTGGGAGCTGCTCATTTCCCACGTGGATCTGGGGCTCTGGTGCCACCCAAGATAAATGAGAGACTCCCAGCAGCTCAAGGATCCCCATCCCGGGGTGCGTCAGAGCTTTGGGGATCCCACAAACACCTCACATTTCATCCTGTGCCCCCTAAATGGGGCTGTTTGTGGGGTGCCCAGTGCCTGAGCCAGAGGGGAGCTGAGCACAGCACCCCTGGGCTGGGGCACAGCACCCTCACCTCCCCTGGATCAGCCTGAGGGGGGAATGGGATGGGGGAAGATTCCTTCACCTTTGAGCAGGGACAGCACCCAGGGAACGGCCGGAGCTGGGCCAGGGCAGGCTCAGGCTGGAGCTCAGGGAAAGGTTCTTCCCCCAGAGGGTGCTGGGCACTGCCCAGGCTCCCCAGGGAATGGGCACGGCCCCGAGGCTGCCAGAGCTCCAGGGGTGTTTGGGCAGCGCTGCCAGGGATGCCCAGGGTGGGGCTGTTGGGGTGTCTGGGCAGGGCCAGGGCTCGATCAGTGATCCCTGGGGATCCTTCCAGCTCAGGATATCCAGGGATTATTGGATTTTTCTTCCTTTCCCCCCTCACAGACCTTGTGCTCTGCTTTATTCTGAAGCCACCCAAAACTTCTCTTACACCTCCTAAAGCAGCACCAGCTCCACCCCAAATCTCCCCAGGCCCCTCTGGCTCCCAGCTCTGCCTCTCCCACAGTGTCCCAGCACTTTTCTGGATGATAAATACCCAATCCTGCCCAGCCCAGCTCCCTGCCTTTCCCCTCGCCCCCAGCGCTTTGACAGCCGCTCCCTCCCCACCTTTCGTCACAACTCGGCTCCGATGGGAGCCCGATCAGCCGGGACTGACGAGTGATTGATGAGTGACTGATGAGTGATTGGCGAGTGACTGACAGCAGCCCCGGCAGGGGCAGGGCTGGGGTCACAGGCAGGAGCGAGCAAGGGAGACCCCAGCCCGGCCGAACGCGTCCCTGACACGTCGGGAACAACGGGCTGGGAGAGCTCCTGGGGGTTTCAGGTTCCATTTGCTCTCCCATCCCCAGCCCAGGGACCCGGCAGCTTTTGCCTCTTTCCCAGATGGTTCCATCGCTCCCTGCCCCGGGCGTTCCTCGCTGCTGATCTCAGATTCGTCGGGCACTTGGAGCAAGGTGTGGGAGGAGCACAGCGGGGCAGCTGAGGGGTCTCTGCTCACACCGGCTCCCGTTCCCTCCTCTCCTGAGGCGGGCTCAGTTTGCCGAGGGATTCCGCTCCTGCCGGGGGGACACGATAAATCTGTGCAAACACTGGTGGGGACAAAGCAGGGCTCCTCCCGTGGTGGGGGGAACAAAGGCGTTGGGAAGCTCAGTTTTCTCCTTCCTGCTCCAGAAAGGGAATTTGGAGACAGACAGGAATAATTACCTATTCCATCTTAATTACCAGGAGTGGAATTTCTTCTTTTGATCCACGGCACGTTAAAGCCATTCAAACAATTCCTTGAAAATGATATGGCTGAACTGAACCTGAGCAAGTTATCAGCCAGTGACCACAGCACAACCCGGGGAGAAAAGGCTTTCTTCTGCTGAGGAACTGCCAGGTGACAGTTCCAAATGGGCCTGTTTTGGGAAAGAACTGACACTTTTCATCCCCAAATAGTCCCACTCAGATGTGTTAGGGGAAGAATTCCTTCAGCCAAAGGGTAGCTCTGAAGAGCTCTCACTTCCAGCCTCCCTGTGAGGTTTAACCCCAGCCAGCAGCTCAGTCCCAGTGGGACGAGAGAGGATCCAAAGAGTGAAAGGGGTGTCCCCAGGCTCTGTGCTGAGTTTGGGGCTGCTGAGAGCCCCAACAGGCCAGGGCCTTCCTCCTGCAGCCAGGATGTGCTGGACAGCACCACTCCCAGCCTGGGATCTCAATGGCTGCCCATTGAAAACGGGATCCAGGAGCTGCAGGAGAAATCCCAATCCCATCCCTCTGCCCTGCCAATCCCAGGTGCTGCCCAGGAGCAGCCAGTGGGCACCTTCAGCTCCTTGCAGGCCCTGCTGTCCTTCCCCACTATCAGATCACTCTCCCCGATAATTGCAGGGAATTGTTTTGCCCCCCCCCCGCCCCGGCCTCTGGGGGGTTTGGGTTTCTTGTTGTTGTCACTGCAGGATTTTTAACAAGTGGATGGGAGAAACTCAAGCTGTGAGTTCCAGAGCCAGGCAGGGCAAGGCAGTGCTGTGATTTCTGTGCCTCCAGCCCCACTCCCTGGGAGAGCTATTTGTGGAGATGCTTTCAAGCTCCAAATCAATGTGCAGTTACTGTTTACCATGAAAATGAACATTTCAGCCTCTTCCACTAAAAGGGAGAGAAATTTTCGAGTCACCTGCCATTTAAATGGCATCTCGCACACAGTCACTAATTTAATGCAAATCTGATACAGTTTCCTTGTATTTGTCATTTCAGAACATTTTTGTGCTTGTAGTTTTTATGCAAATGCTGCTGCTCCAGTGCTAACTGGGGCTGTGCAGTGATCACTTCAATACAAGTAATTACAGCTCGGGTGTCTGTGCTGCCTCTCTGGCACCTCTCTTTTATTGCCAACAGAGAAGTGAGATCTCACTGTCAGCGTGGCAGTGGGGCTTTGTTTGCAGCGCCTTTTTGCTCTCCGAGCCTGATCAATATCACAATCTCAGCAAATGTTCCAGGTGACAATAAACAGAACCCTGTGGATGCGGGGAAAGGCGACAAAACCTGAGGAGAGAAGAAAAGGACTTCAAGCCTTGCTCTGTTCTCCAGCAGAAATGGCTCTTCCGACCCCAGTGGGGCCAGGCACAGCCCCCTCTGTCCGGCACCCCTGTCCTGCCTGTGGCCAGGTGGGAACACTGAGGGCCTCAGGGATTTATTGCTTGGCCAAGGAGAGAGTAGCTGAATCCGGGCAGTTCCCCAGGACAGCCGGGGGAAGAGAGGAGCCCACCCGATTTTTGTGGCTCTCTCAGGTCCCTCTCAGCACCAACGGCACCGCTGCTCCTTCCTACAGAGCTCCAGAATACTTTCTCCCCGTGGCAGCAGAGCAATCCCAACCCCGGTTTGCACTGGTGCAGCTGGACACCAACCCAATTTGCTCAGCAATCGCTGCCAGCCCTGGGTCTTGCCCTGGCTCCTGCTCCCACCGCCAGGCACAGCCCCGCTCTCAGACCCCGCAGGCTGGCTCTGGGAGGGGACGGAGCGAACTCGGTGACAGCCCGGGATGAAACATGACACACAATCATTGCTGAGCACAGATTAACGGGCAGCCTTGGGGGAAAAAAAAATAGAGAACGTTTCATTTTGTCCTCAGTGCTCTTGACAGCAGAATGGTCTGCGAGTTACTCAGACCGCGGTGAAAGCTGAGCTGAGCGCTGCTGGCTGCGGCTCCTCAAGGACCAGGAACGAGGACGGCTCCCCAGCCCTGCTGCTTTGATAGAGATAAGGCTGAAATACACTTCAGATCAGGAGGCGCTCGGGCTGCGGGAGGTGATGGGGAACGCGGCAGAGGATGGAGCGCAAAATGTAAACAGCAGCGTGGGGAGGAAATAATTGAAAAGAGTCTGCCAGGCAGAACGGGAGACCAGGAGAGGTCAGCGCCAGCCGCCCCCTTCTGCCGGTGCGTGTGGGGAAACCGCCGGGATCCTGGCAATTAAATCCCCGGCATGGAGGAGCTGCTGCTTGATGGGAACAGCTCAGAGCTCGGAGCAGAGCCGGGCACCTTCTGTACTTGGCACTGCCCGCACCGGCACGGGGGGAGAGCAAACAAAGAGCTCACATCGGCAAAACCCGGGGAAACCGAGGCGCGGGGCAGCAGGAGCTGTGGGGAGGGATTTTGGAGCAGCACGGTTTTGTTTTTCTGCTTTTTAGGCCGAAGCCTCATGCGTTTGTTTGTCCTGCTCCTGAAGAACCGGAACAGGCTGGGGGATCACCTTGGGGGGACCACGAGGACCCCACAGCACGATGGACACCCACAAGCCCCGCTGCAGGACAGGTCAGGGAGCGGAGCTGGGAGGTGCTGAGGTCTGGGATTGAGGATGAGCTGCTCATCCAGGGCCACACAGCCCCAGAAACAGAAGGTTCTGGTCCTTCAGAGGAGCCGAGTCCTGCCCAGGGCTCGGCAGCGCCGTTCCGCTCATTCCTCTCCAGGATCTTGCTCCCTGACCAGAGTCCAGGCACTCTAGTGCCAAAAAAGCCAGGAACCATCAAAGCCACGTGTGCAGATCCCAGACCTCCGGGCCCAGCCAGGGGCTGCTGAGAGCCTGGATGAGAGGCAGAGACTCATGGGGGGAGCTGGAAAGCTGCCAGGGCCGGGCTTTGGGCTGAGTGCATGAAATGCAGATAAGCACCATCAACCCCTCTGAATCCTGAGGAGGCCCTCGAGCTGCTGGAGCACCTCAAGGGCTGCAGGAGAAGGCAGCAGGACAGCCCTGGGGATGAGGGCCAGGGACCCCAGCTCTGAGTTTTCCACTGTTCCAGGCTCTGCTGACCCATCCAGAGCCTCAGGAACGTCCCTCATTTGTCACTTCCAGGTCAGCAGGTTCTGATCCCTTCCAGAGTGCTTCCCTTGCAGCCAGGATCCAAAACGTGCCCGGTGGGAATGGAGTCCTGGAACGGTTTGGGAAGGGACCTCAGAGCCCGTCCAGTGCCACCCCTGCCTTGGGACACCTCCTGCTGTCCCAGGGTGTTCCAGCCTGGCCCAGGACACTCCCAGGGATGCAGGGGCAGCCACAGCATTTCACTGGGTGTTCCCACTCTGTCCTCTGCACAAGTTCAGGAATGTTTAGGAACGACAGTCACCGGCCTTCTGCATTGGTGTGGCAGAGGCAGAAGGAAAGGGAAAAGGGAGGATGGATTTTTATGAGTACTGAGAGAGGCAGATTATTACAGCTTTACTGAATTATTATATCACCAAGAGGTTAAAAAGGGGCATCTTTCGAATACCTCCAAATTGTTCTTTCTGCTTTCTTGAAGAGGAGACAAAGGAAAAAACTAAATACAAATGAAATTAAATCAAATGAGTTCCTGGACTGCTTAATCTGGTATTTTACTCCCATTTAAAACCTCCCTCAGGAGACGAGGCTGATTTAATAAGCCTGAAAGATGTTGCGGCGATGACTAAAATGCCTCGATGAAAGCACAACTTGGCTGGGGCTGCATTAGCCTGGGAAACTTGTTCCAGCTTCTTGAAAGGAGCCTTTTAATCCATTCTGGAGATGGAAAGAAAGGATCAGGCAGAAGACATCCATAAAGGGGAAAAAAATGCTCCGTGCATTTAACACGGCTCTAATTGCGGTGTTAATTGCAGGTGGGACAGTTCCACTGGGGAATGCACCGGAAGGCACTGGAGGCCAGAGGCACCTTGAGTGCTGCGTGTCCAGAGCTGCCGTTTGCAGGGTCTGACACCCCGAACCATCGGCAAAGCCACCCTCACCCTGCTCTGAGCAGCGCCCGGGCCGGGAGGGGTTGAGGATGAACCACCCACCTGGAGATGAAGATTTGGAGATCAGGGAGCTTCCCAGCCCTTCCTCCATCCAGCCCTGCCAATCCCAGCCCTGCCAATCCCAGCCCCGCCAACCCCACCCCAAACGCTCTGAGCTGCGATGGTTGAGCTCCAGCTGCCGTCCCTCCCACGCTGCCCCAGCCCTGCCTGTCTTGCACAACACCCGGCTGGGATTTGGGATTTATGGATGCATGGAGGGAGGCACAGGATCCTGATCCCACCCATCCCGCTCTCCTGCAGCGGCTGTGGCTCAGGGAAGCTGCTCTTTGCCTAAATCTGCCTGTGTGGGGCTCAGGGAGTGCTCTGGGATTGTTCACACCCAATCTTGCCCCACTGAGGGCGAACACAAACCTCTCTGCCCACGCTGGCCAATTCCTGACCTTGGAATAGAAGCACGGGAGCTGCTTTCAGCAGCTGGGGGCAGAGCAGCCTTTCCAGGTGTGGGACTGTGCCTGTCACTTTGTGACTGCAAACAATCACTGTCAATGTGCTTTTATTTCACCCCAAAAACACTGGAGAAGCTTCACCACTCCGGATCCCACCACTCAGGAGTAACTTTCCCTCTCAGAACTGATTTCCTGCTCATTTTGTGGCTTGGCAGCATTCTCAAGAAAAGCCTCCCTGCAATTCTCCTGTCACAGGTGCGGGGACAAAGGCAGAGATTTGGTGTTTAGAGCAGAAAGGCACAGGGAGAGGATGCGGGAATGACTTCAGGCCTTGGCTCTGGAGCCTGGGAGAGCTCAGCCCTGCACAGCTGAAATCTGTTATTTATCTTGGTGGCTCAGTGGGGATTTAGCCAAAGAGACCTTTTCCCCCTTAACTTTTGCAAGTGTTACTGAAACCTGTGATACCCCACACGTATCCACGCTTGCAGACCTTTCTGATTTATTAATCAAAAGTTTTCACTGAAAATTTTGACTGAAAGAATGGAAAAGCTGTGCCATGATTAAAATTTCCAAGAAAAAAAAAAGTCAGTGTCTGTTTAAACATCTTATTTTTAAAAACCAGAGTCATCAGTAAATCCGGCAGCAATAGCAGCAGCCAACTGCTAAAAGGTTTGGATTTATAAATCCACTTACAAGAAATATTTCAATTTCTAGTCAACTTTCACAAAACACAACCCCACAACAAAAGCAAACCCAGACATGCCATGAAAAAATCAATGCCTGTTTCAGGCTCCAGACTTTGATGAGCTCCGCTGAGGTGAAATGCAAACCCGCGGCTGCCAGCGGCGAGTGGGGAGAGCCCTTTTTGTGCAGCAAATGCAAAACCCTTCAGCTGCTGAGAGGAGCTGGTTTGGACTGCACGGACAGGGCTTGGGACAGCAGCACCGTGTGACACCCACGGGGCAGGGAGGGAAGGGCCTGGGGAGGGTCAGTGCCCCCAGCACCGAGGGGCTGCAGGAACAGGGGGCGATGGGAGCAGCAGTGATCCCTTGTGGATGGAGATGGAGCGGGTCCTGGCTACAGGATTTATTGTCCCAGTGCTTTACTTTGCTCTGTGGAATATCAGTGACTAACACTGCAGCAGAGGGCTCGGGGTTAGGGGTGAATCCCACACATTGCTCAGAGCCCTCGGGACAGAAATCCAAACTTGGCTTCGCTTCATTCCAGGAATACACCAGGAAGGGCAGAACACTTCTCAGGGGGTGCAGAATCCTTCTCAGGGGGTGCAAACACTTCTCAGGGGGTGCAAACCCTTCTCAGGGAGTGCAAACCCTTCTCAGGGAATGCAAACCCTTCTCAGGGAGTGCAAACCCTTCTCAGCGGGTGCAAACCCTTCTCAGGGGGTGCAGAATCCTTCTCAGGGAGTGCAGAACCCTTCCCAGGGAGTGCAAACCCTTCTCAGGGGGTGCAAACCCTTCTCAGCGGGTGCAAACCCTTTTCAGGGGGTGCAGAATCCTTCTCAGGGAGTGCAGAACCCTTCCCAGGGAGTGCAAACCCTTCTCAGGGGGTGCAAACCCTTCTCAAGGAGTGCAGAACCCTTCTCAGGAAGTACAAACCCTTCTCAGCGGGTGCAAACCCTTCTCAGGGGGTGCAGAATCCTTCTCAGGGAGTACAAACCCTTCTCAGGGAGTGCAAACCCTTCTCNAGGGGGTGCAGAATCCTTTCCAGGGAGGACAAACCCTTCTCAGGGAGTGCAGAACCCTTCTCAGGGAGTGCAGAATCCTTCTCAGGGAGTACAAACCCTTCTCAGGGAGTGCAAACCCTTCTCAGGGAGTGCAGAACCCTTCTCAGGGAGTACAAACCCTTCTCAGGGATGCAAACCCTTCTCAGCGAGTGCAGAACCCTTCTCAGGGAGTGCAAACCCTTCTCAGCCTGGGCTGGGGCTCATTTCGAGTCAAGGCTTGGCAGTGGTTGGTGATGCTCTGAGGGGCTGGTTGTGGGGAGGGCAGGGGAGGCTCTCCCGGGCTGTGCTGACAGAACCAGGGTGTTCCTTGGTGGTTTTGTCCTCCAGGTGCTCAGGGTTTGTCCCTCCTCTTCCCCCTCCAACTCAGGTTTAGGACAACCTCGGACTGGAGCAGCCCCAGTCCTGCCCTGTCCCCTCTCTGTCCCCTCCCTGAATTAAAGACAGGAGCTAAGCCAGGGCTGTGCCCCCCCTCCCTGCTGGCTGGACCTTGTGAGTCCCCCCGATGTAATTTAGACCCTCAAAGCTTAATTCTTGATTAATTTCATCGGTAACTTTGAGTATCTGTGACCCGTGTGAGCACTTCGGGACCTGTCTGTGGTCTGATGCAGGAAATGGGTAAGATTTGGATGCTGCTGAGACTCTTCCAAGCGTCACTTCACGATGCCCCCAGGCCCACAGGGCTCCCAGTGAGAGCCTTCGGTCTGCACCGCTCCTGCCTCACCCCAGAGAGAGATTCCCGATTTCTGCTTAGTTTAGGGGCAGCGGGAGGGACACGGAGCAGCACTTCCCCACCCAGTTCAGAACTAGAAACCCCTCGGCAATCCCCGTCTGCCTAGAGGCCGAATTGTCCCCAGCAGGAACAAACTGAGCGTGGTGACCAGAAATGGTCGGAGCCTTGGAAAGGCTGAGCCCACCGGTACAAAGCGGTGATCGCACAATTTCCTGCAGGGATGAGGATTCCTTCCACAGAGTGACCCCGGGCCACCTCTAGAGGCGGCAGGAGCTGCCCGGGACAGTGACAGCCCAGCCCGGGACAGACCCGGCTCCGTGCCCAGCCCGGGACAGGGAGAGCCCAGCCCGGGACAGACCCGGCTCCGTGCCCAGCCCGGGACAGGGAGAGCCCTGCCCGGGACAGACCCGGCTCCGTGCCCTGCCCGGGACAGTGAGAGCCCAGCCCGGGACAGACCCGGCTCCGTGCCCAGCCCGGGACAGGGAGAGCCCAGCCCGGGACAGAGCCGGCTCCGTGCCCAGCCCCGGACAGGGAGAGCCCAGCCCGGGACAGAGCCGGCTCCGTGCCCTGCCCGGGACAGTGACAGCCCAGCCCGGGACAGAGCCGGCTCCGTGCCCAGCCCGGGGCAGTGAGAGCCCAGCCCGGGACAGGGAGAGCCCTGCCCGGGACAGAGCCGGCTCCGTGCCCTGCCCGGGACAGGGAGAGCCCAGCCCGGGACAGAGCCGGCTCCGTGCCCAGCCCGGGGCAGTGAGAGCCCAGCCCGGGACAGACCCGGCTCCGTGCCCTGCCCCAGCCCCCAGCTTTTCACAGGGGCAGGACTGGGCGAGGTCCTGCAAGAGGAGCTTGAGCTCTGCCGGGACGGGCTCGGGGCACGAACACAGCCACAGCCCAGGGATTTATTGTCCAGGGAAGAATCCCGTCCTTCCCTCGGTGCGGTCACTCCTCAGGGCTGGCTGAGAGCTCGCTTGTGTTGTTCCGACTCAGGTGCCAGAGTCATCCCAGGCCAAGTCCAAGGGCAGCTCCTTGAACCAAGGGCAGGCGATCCCCCCCTGCTGCTGGGACGTTCCTGCCTGGGAGGGAGCTGGGGACAATCGGGGCCGTGACACCAGCCCTGAGCACGAGACACGGACCAGAAGCCCGGCAAGGAATTATTACTCCTGCTTCTGTTCCATTATGCTTTATGCTAAAAGACTGAAATGATCAATGCCGTGTTAATAAATTTCATTTGGCTCGTTTAACAGATGACTTAGTGGAGGAGTGAGTTTGGCTACGGCCAGTAATGAATTAATAACTATGCAAGGAGCACATTCCCTCACAGAAATACTTCATCCTGGTGTAATTCTTTATTCCAGGGGAAACACGGATGCTCTGCAGGACTGTCCTGCCTCTCTGGGAGCACCGGTGTGACCCAGATCTGGGGACAGGCGGGAAATGTTCCTGTAGGGTTAAAGGGGTTGCCTTCCCACTCGGCCCGAGTGCTCCCATTGTGTCCTCACTACTGGCACCCATTTCCCGGTGCTTTGCTGAGTGTGGGCTTGACACAGAGCTGGAAATGGAGTTTGTCAGCTTTGCTCAGCTGCATCCAGGAGTCAGCGCCCGGCTGGGCTGGCGTTGGCAGTGCAGCTTTTCCGGCTGCTGGCCCCAAACTCCTCCAAAACCCGCTGTGGACGATGCAGCAAATGGAGCATGGCCTGCTGGATATTCCGTGATTCACCCACTTGAAATCCCTCAGTTTCTCTCAGGGTGAGAACGTTTCTTTAGCACTCGAGCTGCGCTTCCCCTGCGCAGCCCCAGCGCGCTGCTGCCCACGCCGGCAGTGGCTGATGAGGACAGGTCCTCCCCACTTGCCCTGGAACAGCCTCTTGTGCAGCTGCAAGCAGCTCTGCTGCCTCCACAGAGCCGTCTCCCCTCCAGCCTGGCCTGCCTGGCTCTCCCAGGCCCAGCTCTCCAAACCCTTCCATCACTTCTGTGGCTCCCTGGCCAGTCCGTGCTGCGGGAGGTTCGTGGTGTGCAGCAGAGTGATGGAACTCCTGCCTGGGCCGGCCTGGGGCTCACCTGGGCTCTCTCTGGGCAGCGCCTGGGAGTGGCAGGGACCCCACAGAGGGTGCCCCTGGAGGGCCTCCCCAGCCTCCCAGGGAACACCCTCTTCTAAATCTCCCATCTATCCCTGCCCAGTGTAGTGACAGGAATGTTCCACAGACAGAGATTCCTCCTTTCAAAACACCGACCTTCCAAACTGCCATCACTTTAACACAAAGGAAGAAAACTCTGGGCTTTCAGCCTCCCCTTCCCCCAAAACACACCTTTTTTTTGGTTATTTTAGCTCCCCTTGTGGCTGCTGAGCCAAAGGCACAAAGTGCCTTTCTCTCTGTGCTGCAGCTAATTTAGAATTGCTGCATAAATTGTCACTTAGCTCGGTGCCCAATATCTGACTGCGGCTCAGCTCATATTAAAAATTAGACAGGTGCTAAATGCAGCTTTAATGTTTGCACTTACAGGATGATCCTTCTCCCACTTCTCCTCTGATCCCTCCCTTCCCTGTGCCAGAGAGAGGGAAGGATTCCCGCAGAGCCTGGTTCAGAGCTGCAGCTGGGGAGAATCCCCCCTCTGCCTTCAGCTGCTGCCCAGCGCAGGGCCCGGGGCTGGGAGCTGAAGAAGCAGGGCCTGCTCTGGGGTGTCTGGGGAATCCCTGACGATGGAAGCAGCGAGATGAGGATGCTCTGGATGGCAGGAACGTGACTGACAAATCTCCCATTATTTCCTATCTGCTCCCAACTTCCTAGCTCTGCTAAAAGCTCCAGTCTGGAGCTTTCCCTTTGGAAAAGGAACAAACCCAAGCCTCAGGAATTACTGGAGTAGAAAGTTGGAAATTTTATGGAATCATGGAATGGTTTGGGTTGGAGGCACCTTAAAGCTCATCCCATGCCACCCCTGCCATGGCAGGGACACCTCCCACTGTCCAGGGTGCTCCCAGCCCCATCCAGCCTGGCCTGGGACACTGCCAGGGACCCAGGGGCAGCCACAGCTGCTCTGTTCTCAGCCCATGACTGAGCTGAGTTTTGTTAAATCAGCTGCAGTGCCCAGGCCCAGCCCCAGCACGGAGCATCCCCGCAGCAGCAGCTTTGGGGCTCGCTGGGAAGGGAAGCAGAGCCCGGAATCGCTGCCCAAGGGCTCACACAATCTCACTGCTCAGCCCCATTCACGGGACACTCCGAGATATCGACACAATCGTCGATATTTTATTTTTAGTTCTCCTTTCAGATGCTTTTTGAGAGTAATTCTGGAAAAGCAGGTGTGGAAGGGAAGGGATTGTGAGCCTCAGCACTATTTTTCCATTTAGAGTTGTTGAAAGTGCTTGAAAGTTTCTGCAAATGGAAAAGAAGACCCGTTTATTTTCCAGCCACAGTGCTGGCCTGAGAAACCCAGCGGGAAGTGGCTCTCAGACACAAAGGAGTTGTTTTACCCAGCTCCTCAAAAGGGCACTTACAGCACAAGCTGGGGGGGCTGAGGGTGCAGGGGAATTGAAACTCGGGAACATCTGAGCAGCCACGA
>VXBT01003971.1:6609-24913 GCA_013400235.1 Oriolus oriolus
TTGGTTGGTTATTGAAAAAAAAAAAAAGAAAAAGAATTAATTAAAAATATTCAAGTGCTTTTAACAAATTTAAAAGGGCTCGTACCATGGTCCATGTGTTATGGACAATAATGAGCACTCACACACTTCACATCAGGCTTGCAAAGAACATCCTGGGCAATGCTGAGTCAGTGCAATTCAAAACTAGTCAAAGGGGTGGCAAAATCACAGAATCCCAGAATAGTTTGGGTTGAAAAGGAACTTAAAGCTCCTCTCATTCCAAACTCCTGAGATCTTGGTTCACCATCTGCAACGTGTGGATGAAAGGACTTGCACAGCAGACAGAGATGCTGGAAAATACCCAGATTCAGTAATGAGGATTATACACAGGCCCTCTCTAATGAGTGGTGCAGGTTAATTGCACCTCTTTAGCTGAAGGTTGGGGGTTTTTGTGTCCTTAGTGGGTTATTGTGTAAATGGCCTTGGGTAGCTGAGTGGTCAGCAGCACCTGTGTGTGATCCCAGAGGGGACAGCTGCAGGGTGGCCACTCTACAGGGCAGCTTTCCTGTGAGATAATTCCCACTGCTCATGGGAATGATCCAGTTTCTCTCTGGACCACGTGCCAGTCCGGCTGTGCCCCCGAGCATCTCCGACAGGAGGGGGAGGTTGTCCCTCCCAGCAGCCCTGGGAAGGCTCTCAGCAGCCTTGGGAAGCTGTTGTTTCTCCAGTGACTAACCGCTCAAGGAACCTGACTGTTGGGTTCAGTGTTTTCGAACCAGGAGTCAAAGGCCTGAGTAACTTCCCCAAGCCAGAGAGTGACCCTGTGCTGACACGGAGCTGGACCACAGGAGGGCTTTTGAGGCCGGAGCCGGCGTCACCCAGGGTGAAGTGACTTGTCTGACATGGCATGGATGCTGGTGGTGATGCTGGGAGCTGACTCAGGAGATCTGGGTACAGAGCCCAGCCCCTGAACCGCAGCCCTCTCCTGCCCCTGACTCTTTCCTCACCATGGCTGCAGTGGAAGATCCAGTAGGAAGCAGAGCAGCACTGGGCTACTCCTGGTGACCTCGACCACAGATATTACGGTCACCACTGACCCCAAGGTCAGCACCACAGGGCTACTCTGTGTCCTCAGACCCGCAGCAGACCTTGCCAGGGGTTAGGGCATCACTTGCAAGGGGGTTAGGTTGACCCTCATGGTCCCTCAGCCCCTTGCTCTGTGGCCCTCACTGGCTGGGAGGTGCTGGTCCTCCAGTGAAGGGGTTGGAGGCAGAGCTGCACACTCGATAATCCCCAGCCAGCAGCCTGCCAAGAGGAAATGCACTTCCCGTAAAGCAGGCACTGTTACCGACTTGTTTGCTGGAATTGCTTGAGTGGTAATTACGCTCCCTTAATATTGACATATTTAAATAGTTTCCAAGCATAATAGGAGTCCTGCCTCGCTCCTTCCACCTCCTTTTCCAAATTTCTGTGGCCAGCTTTCACTTTGAACAAGAGATTATCTGGAGGGGCGTGACTTGCCCACGTCTTGTTTACTGAGCAGCAGCCCAGATGTTCCGCTCCGTCTCGCGGTGCCTTCGGTGCACTTGGTGCCTGGTGCGCTGCCCCATGAAGGAGCTGCAGGGGTCTGTCATGCAGGAGAGGAGGTCTCTGTCTGCACTGTGCTGCTCCACGTGTGAGCGTGCTGCCCCTGGCCCCCAGTGCACGCCGGGGCACTGACGGGGTGATGCGCAGCGGCGTCAGCACCAGTCACACATTTGTGTTCCATTCATTGTGTTCCGAGACATTCTGTCCCGAGCACAGCGGCCAAGAAAGGCCATTCCCTTCTTACGCTGCTCCGTGCGTGGGCCACTCTCATGATTGCTGCACAAGAGGGATTCATTTTCCCAGGAAAAGCAAGTCACGCTATGGAAGCGTGGTGGAAACCTGGGCTACTTAGTGCCCTGAGTGGCCCCCTGGGTTCCTCTCTCTGCCCCACAGCCTGTGCACAAATTTATCTTGGGCAGACCCCCAAATTCGGTACCATTCCCCCAGAATAAATTCCATTTTCTTCCCCATTGCATTGCTGCAGTTGTTGGTCCCTGTCTCCCTCTGAGCATCCATCCGGAGCAATGGCTGGGCATGGCTTACACGGACTCCTGCTCCTCCCAGTTCTGGGCAGCCTCTGGGTGGTCTGGTCTTTGCAAATCTCTCCCTGGGTTTTCCTCTCCACCCTGAGGAAGATTTTTCATAGAACCACAGAAGCCCAGAATGGTTTGGGTTGGAAGAGACCTTAAAGCTCATCCAGTTCCACCCCTGCCATGGGCAGGGACACCTTCCACTATCCCAGTGTGCTCCAAGCCCTGTCCAAGCTGGCCTTGGACACTGCCAGGGATCCAGGGACAGTCACAGCTGCTCTGGGAAACAATCTTTTCTGTCACAAGTGCTGGCCCCAGAGGCAGGCCCTGACCGATTCTGCTCCACGCCCAGGGTCAGTGAGGGCTGGACACCTTGTGGGGACAGTGGTAGTGGCAAGGGACCCCCAACCCTTTCCACCAGGCAGCAACCAGGCATCTTGCAGAGCATGTCCTCTCCACCAAGAGGCAGCAGCTGTGCCACCATCAGTCCTCAGTCTTATCTGAGGGTCTGCTGTGCTGGAGCTGAGCATCAACTTGGCCAGTTTGCTACATTGCCTTGGGACTAAAGGAAGGAAGGCATCCTCACTCTCACTTGGTGAAAGCCAAGACAGGAAAAACTCTCATGCAGGCTTTGAACCACCACGGAAACTGCTCAAAATCACTCAAAAGTGAGAAATTTCCCTGGGAATTTCTGTAAAGGATGGAGGAGAGTGCCCGTCCTGCAAGGGCCCTGGTTGGGTTGCAGTTGCTTGCACAAAAGGGGGTGTATGCGTATTTCAAGTATGTCAGAGGGATGAGAAAGCAAAGAACAAGCCAGCAAAGTGCCAGGGAAGTTCCAGAAAGGGATCTGGGGAAATGCAGCGCGAGGCGAGGGCGCGGGGAGGCACCCGGGGTGTGCAGGGGTGGCTCCAGGCAGGCTCGGGCTTGGGCTCCAGGCTGTGGCAGCCGACGTGGTCCCGTGGCGTTCGGGGAAGTGGGACTTCACGTACTTTCCCCATTAACACACAGAATTGCATCAAAGAAATACCTGGCTGTCATCATCGGCGTATCCTCCCAGAGAAAACGATCTTGGCAAGGCCCTGAGCAGGCCCAGCGTCTCAGGCCGAGAGCCAGCAGAGTGTTTAGTACAAGTTTCTTCATCTCCCGGTCTTTCATCATCTCCCACACGCACCCCACCAAGCTGCCATCCCAAGGGTTACTGTCGAGGTAGGAGAAAGCTACTAAGCAAAGATACTCTTAAAACTTGGAGGGGCAGCGCTGCAAAGGCATCAGAAAAAACCCCAACCCCTCTCAACCCATTCTGAGCCTCACCCTTCTTCACCTGGCCTTAAACTGGGAGTGCAGTGACAAATCCTCTTCTGAGTCTCTTAAATCGAAAGGATTCAATGGACAGCTTTGGGTCCCCAGGGTCCATCATGGGGCTGGGCGCACTGACAGGGAAGAAGGTGTAGCAGGCCACTATTCCCAGCTTCATGAGCCTCAGATCTGATCTCCAGACCAAGGAAAAAGCCCTGGATCCACCAGCCAGGTCTCTGGAGCCTGTGATTTGGAACGTTTTAGGGATGGTCCCCATCCTACTGTACCTTTTCTGAGGGAGGGGGCAGGGTAAGGGTCTGCCACGGTGTGGGCAGCTGCTGCCCTTGCTGCTGGCTGCTGCTGCGGCACACCAGAGAGATGAAAGACGGGCTTCCCAGGACCAGCTCCTGCATTGTTTTGACCTGAAGAGGACTGTCAGCCCTTGAAGCTTATCAGAGCCAGATGTGATGCTGAAGCACACCTTTACAAACAAGGCTTTTGATGTCTGTTGACTGCAGAGCAGCCCAATGCCACAGGGCAAGACAGGGGATTTCAGGCCTACGTTGGAGGAAAGTTTTGGAACTTGATGCCCAAGGCCGAGGTTGAGCTGCCCTGGTGTGAGGGTTGGGGAAGGAAGGGATTTCTTCCTCGCTCTTAATTTCATGAAGAGCAGAGGGTTATACAACAGTGGGGCAGATGGAAATGTCACAACATTGAGGCTGGCAGCTGCACAAACACAACTAATCTGCCCTCACTTAATGATCATAGCCACAACATAAACACGCACAGCACAAGGTAACAGGGGAGGTGAATCCAGCACCGGCAGCCTCCTGACTCGGGATGTGCTGTCCTGGTCCTCCCTGCACCCCCTTGATGACTGAAAAAGCCTGGTGTCACCTCAAAGTCCTGCCCCAAATGCAGCTGAGGTTTCACCTGTGGCCACTACTCGTCCATCGTCTCTTTGTAGTGTTCTCCAGGGCACCCACCCAAGCACCAACCCAGCCAGTGATGTGCTCACACTGGTGGCCCTTCGTCAGACAGGGTGGTACATCAGACAGGGGGTCGTTTTATAGATAATACATCATAAAGTCAATCATAAATAATAATGATGTGCCATTTTGACATGTGTATATGTAAATTCTCTGTCTCTATGTATATGTACTGCATATACACACATACACACTATACACACACATATACACCCAAGCTGCCTCAGGCTCAGCCCCTTCCTAATCAGTGTAATTTCCTCCTAATTAATCACTCCTTGCGTCAGGACCGTGGCTTCTGGCTTATTCTCTAGCACTGCACTTCTGAGTACTCACTGGACTTTCACTTGGCTGCACAGAGTCAGTGACAACAAGCAGGAAGGTATTGACTGAAAATGCTTGTTTCTTCCCCAAGCAGTCAAGAAGGGCCACTGCCATCTGCCTGGTACACACCAGTGGGGAGGCTGGTGCCCTCAAACGTGGCATCAAGCCATCCATACCCATGCTCCAGCCTCTTACTCCTTCCCTGCTGTGGGGAGACATGGGCTGGGCTCTATCCTCTCATCCTCTGTCCTGGAGAGCATCACCTCCACCCTCCCAAGGCCACCTTTGGCCCTGGTGGCCATGGCGACCTGGATGTGGGACCCTTGGTCACTTGCTGGTGTGGCTGTGGTGTGGGTGTACGTCCCTAACTGAACCGGGAAACGCAGCGTGGTGAGGAGGGAAAGAAAACACCTTCTGGGTCTGTGTTAGGGATGGACATGCGGGAAATCCACCTCCTGACCAGGCCAGCAGGGCATTTTCCAGCCCAAAACTGGCCAGGGTCAAACAGGGGGAATGTTTATTAAATTCAGTGGGAAGGAAGGAAGGAAGGAAGGAAGGAAGGAAGGAAGGAAGGAGGGAAGGAGGGAAGGAGGGAAGGAAGGAGAGGCAGTTGCTTTGTGGGTGCTGGGGATGCTCACCCTTCTCCAGCCCTGCAGTGGATACAATGTTTTATGAGCCCTCTCCATCCCACCTTCACCAGGGCCACTTTCCTGGCCCAAATGCGCTCTACCAGGAAGGAGCAGAAGCCAAGCAAGGAGACAAAGGCGGCTTGTAGTTTATGGCCATTGTTTAGGTCAATAATGTATCGATTACAATTTTGTGGGCTAAAAGCTTGACCTTTTAAAGGGCAATTGGCGCCTGTGAGATTTGATTTAGGAGAAAGAAAAGAATTCAAATTTAATTTTCACTTTGTATTCCAGTTGGGAGAAACTTGCAAGACTGCAGACGCCTAAGCTGCTTTTTTGGAGGGGGAGGAAGGTGAGGGTTTTTTCCTGGAACTATCACAAAGAGCTTCATTTCAGGGTGAAAATGGCTCTGTTGGCTGTCTCTGCTCCCCTGCTCAGCGCTGCAGAGACACAGACAGGACACAAGGCACCAAGCAGAACATTTAATCTGAAGATCAGCCCAGTAAATATAATGGATACTGAATATGCCACACCAAGGAATGATGGTGGGCTTTTCCCCCTCTAAGAACAGCCTGACCACCAAAACAACACACAAGGCTGTGTTAGGAAAAGCCCCAGATTTTTAGGTCTTCAAGCACCTGCTTTGGAAGAGGCTTTGAATCTCTAGACATGGTTTTGCCTGAGGGGCTTATTCCCGTTATTCTTGAGCTGATACAGTCCCTAAACAGGGACAGACAGCTCTGGTGGGGCTGAGCACCCCCAGTCCCCTGCACCCCCAGCCCCACACCCAGCAGGATTCATGGAGGGGGTCATTGCAGACTGGGATGCAGGAGCTGCGCTGGGAGAGGGGATGGACCCTGACAACAGCTCCAGGGACAAAAATAGAAGCAGCAGGCCGAGGACAGCTGTTCCTAGTTTAAATTGCCAGTTTTTAATAAGCTGTTTTCCTCTTTGAAAAGCGGTTTTTTGTCGTTTCATAAATAGGAGGAGGGGCCAGGCTAGCATCATCGGGACGTCACCTACTTTGTCACTGCTCCTCTCCGGATCCTCAATTTTCCCTGGGTGCCATCACATTCAGGGCTTTCAGCAGCACAAAGTGACTGCAAGGAAGACTGAAGTCTGCCATTTAGCTTGCCAAGACATCTGGCACAGACATTATGTACAGCTGAACATTTCATCACGTCTGCCAAGACGTATTCATTTTGGATTAATTTTAAGACAGTTTTTAAAGTGATGATGAAGGATTATGCCATGCGCTTCAGCAGCATTAGAAAAAAAAAATCGCCTCTCCTCTTTAAATCTCTCATTCAAATCGTTCCAGTTTGGCAGCTCCGCGGTGTATTGGGTTCGTGATCTGGAGGGATGCACCGATAGTGAAATTTTCATTTATCTGAGTACATGTAAGTGCTGTCACAGTCCTTGGGTGGTAGCAGAGCCTCCAACACCAAACACGGCTCCTCGGAGTAATTCATTTGCAGGCAGGCAGCACAGCCCTAACATCCGAAATGCATCCACCCAGCATCGATGACTGAATGATTATGAGCTGTAATCTCAGCTGGAGCCTCGCAGTTCGGGGTTAACTGCCCTCAAAATGCAAAGCATTTTTACAACGCTGTTACTCCAAGGACAGCCCTGGTATTCCCAGTGAAGGGATGCCAAAACCTCTAGTCAGGGGCTTGCAAAGGAGGGATGTAGCTCATGGGTTGCTGCTTTTGACAAAGCTCGTGCAACTCTGCAGCCATTTCCATGGCCCAGTCAATTTTTTTGGGCACCCTGTGCCAGGGCCTGCCCACCCTCACACACAGCAATTCCTTCCCAATATCCCATCTGGCCCTGCCCTCTGGCACTGGGAAGCCATTCCCTGTGTCCTGGCCCTCCATGCCTTGTCCCCAGTCCCTCTGCAGCTCTCCTGGAGCCCCTTTAGGCCCTGCCAGGGGCTCTGAGGTGTCCCTGGAGCCTTCTCTTGTGCAGGTGAGCACCCCCAGCTGTCCCAGGCTGGCTCCAGAGCAGAGGGGCTCCAGCCCTGGGATCTTTAAAGTCCCTTCCAACCCAAACACTCTGTAATTGCTTTAAACCATCCTCTTCATTGCCCACAGCACCTCCCTGCTCTGCTCCTTATGAGTTGCTGTTCCCAAAGTCACAGCAGGAAGTACAGCTCTGCTGTTGGGGTCAGTGGAGGTTGCAAGAGTTGCCCTTTTGTCTGTGAAATACCATTATCTTCAGCTGGCAGAGCTCTTATCAGGCAATGAGCGCTGCTGGTGACATGTGCTGATGTCTCATGCAGGAGGATGGCCTGGAGCACTTGCCTGGTGATGTCACAGCAGCCCGGGGATGTCCTGCCAACAGGCTCCTTTCCTGAAAGTGAAAAGAACAGGGAAACTCCCTGCCGGGTGATCCTTTCCCTGAACCCTTCACACACATCTGAGTGTGGTGACTGACCTGTGCAAAGGCACCATCAACGAGTAACTCTTAAAAGTCAGCCTTCTGGCCAAGCCCGAAACAATTCCCAGCCCCATCCTGCCTAACCCCGACAGCCAACCTGGTGGCACCCAGGACATCCTGCCCTGCCAAGCCAGTCTCTAGGGACACCTGCACCGTACTGAGAGCTCACAGCCACCACGGCTTCCACCAGGACCTGTCCAGAGCTGAGGCTTCAGAATCCAGGGGCTCAGGACGAGGCTGTTGTGTCTTGCTCTCAGAGGTGCAGCTGCTACCTTAAACACTCTTAGTTGTTAGCAGTAACAGACAATAAGTACAATAATAATATCTCCCTCAAACAAACTAATAATTCAAACACAAAAGCAGCTGGGATGCTGGTTTTTACAGCATTGCCAGTATCGATGGCACAAATTTTTAGGTAATGTAGCCAAAGGGGGAATGGGTAGAAATGGGACAGGATTTGAGGTGGTCAGCTGATTCTAGGAAGTGCAATCATATAGAAAACTCCTGCTCCTCCAGCACAAAAGGTGGAATTTTTGCAGACCAAGCCCAATCCATTAGGAGAGAGGCGGGGGCTGATTAAGTATAAGAAGAGATTTGACCTTTACTTGGCTGAATTAGACGACATACGCAGTGATAAAACCAGTAGAAAAAGTTGTACAAAATCTTTAGAGTTTCCAAAGAAAGGAGGGGAGTTGTTTGCTTCTTCCTTTCCTGTTTAACTGGTAGATCAACAATCTAGTGGCATGTACAAAACAGCTTGTTCGGGTTTTTTTCCCTGTAACTTGCCAATGCTCTTTGGTTTTAGGCTATTAGGGTCAAGAAATGCCAGGAAACCTGGCAAGTTTTCGGACTGCTTTTGCCAAAGTGAATTATGCCCAATGCATTTGTATCTTCCAACCCCCATCTCACTTGCACAGCGAGATCAGAGTCTCTCTCTGTTGCTCAAGGAAGGAAGATTTCTGCCTCACCAGGGACCCGCGCATGAGGCTCCACAAGCACAACCCTTACTTCACCACCAACTCGCACAGCTGCTGGGTCTGCTGCCTGTTTGGTCTTCTGGAAGGGATGGTCCTCTGACAGCAGGCCTGCCTTCTCCTCCCCAGCCCCAAAGCAATGGATTTCCCTCTCCAGAGCTGCTCAGGGAGCCCAGGCAGGTGGTGACAGCAGTGATCAGCACTCAGAGCAAGAATATTGTATTGGAATCTCAGAATGGTGTGGGTTGGGAGGGAACTTAAAGCTCATCCCATCCCATCCCACCCCCTGCCATGGGCAGGGACACCTTCCACTGTCCCACGTTGCTCCAAGCCCCGTCCAACCTGGCCTTGGACACTGCCAGGGATCCAGGGGCAGCCACAGCTGCTCTGGGCACCCTGTGCCAGGGCCTGCCCACCCTCACACACAGCAATTCCTTCCCAATATCCCATCTGGCCCTGCCCTCTGGCACTGGGAAGCCATTCCCTGTGTCCTGTCCCTCCAGGCCCCTTTCCAAAGTCCCTCTCCATGTCTCCTGGCAGTACCTTCAGGTAGTGGAAGGCCACAATTAGGTCACCCCAAATATGAGCGTGGTCAGGAGAAGGTCCTGGTGCAACACCCATCCCACACCCCAAAACCAAAGACACCATCAGCTGAAATGGATAGGAAAGAGAAGCTGAGGACGCAGCAACACATCAGGCCTGGTCTTGTGTGGACAGCCCTGTCCCTCCTCTGCTGCCCTCCATGGCTACACTCTCCCAGTGCCCCACCAGGCCATGGTCATTACGGCCATTAAAGCTGAGCTGGTATGAGGTGACATTTCACGTGACGCTGCAGCAGGACATATTCCTTCTATCACCAGACACTGACCTGGACATTGATTTACTTTATACAATAAATAAAATTACATTCTTCTTAATTGCACGTCACGGAGGACATTATAAAACCTCATGCACATTGGGCCTGATGACCACGCCAAGACCCATGACATAAAACACACCACCCTGCATCTACTGTTTCATCTTTTTTATTTTGTAATTACGCATAGTAAATCTTTCACACAAAGTAATGAAAAGGATCCCTAAGGTGAAGGAAAAACAGAGTATTTGTGACCGTACCAGACTGCAGACGTCAGGACATTGCCAGGCCCATATCACACTCCAGATCTTGGGAGAGCCAAGGGGGCCAGCATGGATTTCTGCCTAAATCTTGGTCTGGCTCTGCTGTTTTGGCTTCAGGTGGTAACTCCAGCTGTTCCAAACCAGCTGGGATCCGGGAGCAGGGCATTCCATGAAACGCACGAGGAAATTACGCCATCAAAACAAACCCTCTGTACCTCAGTGTCACCACAATGGGAGGACAGTGAGAGAGAATTTTCTGTGCGACACCGATGTTGCTTCAGCAGCTGGTTTGACCCATTCTATCAGATTGCTGCTTCATGTGCCCCCCTCTTGTAAAAAGCCCTTTTTCAGACAAATAAGGTTTTCTGCAGTCTGACACCTGCTGCCCTGGCGGGGCCTCTCTGGTTCTGCTCACCCCGGGGTGTTTAAAACAGATGAACACTGAGCCAGCCCAGCAGCTTCAGAATCCACGGTTTAAAAGTGCATCTTCAGACTGACCTTTCCAAATCTGGGCAGCCCTGTTGACTCACAAACACTCTTAGTCTTTTAATAAAGACAAAATTACAAATCACTACAGTAACCAAGAATATTTATCCCCTTTTGATGTTTGCTCAAAGACCAAAACAAAACAGAATAAATCCAAAATACAGATCAACTTATGTGCAGCTCAGTCATGGTTCATTCATTTTTCCTATTTGCCTAAGAAAACACTGCATCTCCAGTCTTACCATTGACTTTTCTCAAAAGCTTCAGCCATTTCAAAGTCCTAAATGCTCATGGGCTGTATATATCCCTTTGCAGCTATATTTAAATAAATTTGGAAAGCTTTTTTTTTTTTTTTTTAATAAGCCAGCATTTCCATTTGTGTAGGACTCAAATGGACTTCCATCTCTAAATAAGCAGATAAAAGGAAAGTACAATCTTAGCACATCCTTCAGGGGGACAAAACGGTGCAAGAAATTCTGTTTAAAGCCATTCAAAGGACTTTCCGAAAGCAAATGCACCCGATTCCTCAGGTCAACAAACAGAACATGCTGGAGCAGGCAGTGAATACAGAGGGTTGCCACACATCTTTAGGAACTAATTCCTCGAAATTGAAGTTTTGGCATGCAATGCACTGGTGACAGTCCCCCACACAGCAGCACGTGGGACGAGGAGAGTGGGTGCACGTGTGTGCAACAGGCATCCCCAAAATATGATCCCCACTTTGAAAAATGAGGTTTCTTTCAAAATCACACCACTTCTTTTGCTTTTCCCACTGCTGAAACAGGTATATCAGGAAAGGGCACTTGAAAACAACAAAAAAAGAGAGTAGTATTCTACATTCAGATAAATTTATACTTCTGCCATAAAACTTTAAAAGCCAACAGGAGGTTTTCAACACCAAGCTTTGTCAAGGATCCCCAAAACACACTGTCACCATTACGCACAGGTTTACAGGACACTGGTCTATTTTACAATCTTGTAATTATTTTCTTTGGACTTTTTTCCCCCCCCTTTCCCTACACGTTCAATTTCCAGGAACAATTTTGCACAGGAGCACAGAAAAACAAGTCTGTAAGGGATCTGACTCCGAAAGCAGGTGTTTCTTGCCCTCTGGAGAGTATTTGCCAGTCAAACAACAACAACAACAACAAAAGACTTGCTATTGAAAATCCTCCCACAAACATCTAAATCAAGTGTTTTGAATCTGCCTGGGAGCTAATCTGATTAAGATGCTGCTTGCTTAGTTCCCTCGGATGACAGCATAGACAGCAATTTAAGGGCTGCAGCCTTGACAGTGCCACGGAAACGAAGGGCTGTGAGTGAAAACACGGGATTAGGTAACGAGCAACCCACGGCAGCATCCAAGAGACCGTAAAAAGCTTGACCCAAGGAAGCTGCCCACTTGAAAGAGCCAAAAATACAAACGCTGCTTCCAAATCAAAGCCTGCAATCTCATTTAGCCCATTAAGTTAAAAGGACGATCAGGTTTGTGGTTGGTAGTAACATCATACCCCATGTGTAAGGCCTCATTTTCATCAAACAAGCTCTAGGTTATGGACTATAAACACAAGGTTGCCTACAAGCCATCAGTGCCCCACACCAGTCTGTCCCAGCGTGAGGCTGGGCTGGACACCGGCTCTGGGGTCAGAGGGGGCAGCTGGAGGGGGTCAGGTTGGAAGGGGCGCAGAGGTTCGATTCCTGTAAGACGGAGTGGGGCTGGCCTGGCCAGGCTGTCCCTCAGCCCGAGTCCATGGTGAAGAGCTGGATGTCACTGGGGTTCCAGTACAGGGCCACGGCGGAGTTGTAGACCAGGGACCACACGTAGGGGATGAAGAACTCCTCAGGCTGCTCCTCCTCCACGTACTTGAACTTCAGCTCGGGGAACTTCTGCAACAAGAAGCCAGAGTCCAGTGAGGGAAGGTTTGCATGTCTGCTTGCAAACACACAGCCCACATAAACACTGAAGAAAGAGGTTTGGTGAAAAAAACAATGGAAGGAACTAAACCATTAGGACCCAAGGAAAATATTTATAGGATAAAGAGATCATTTATAATTTCTTCTTTGAATCAAACACTACATTAGCATATCGTATTCGAGCCTTTTACTGTTGGTCACAATCCATTTGCCTGTTAAGAGACTAAACAAGTGAATCCTTTACAAAACACAAAGGTCTTAAGGAAAACTGTCATTTTTAGTAGCTCCTAAAAAGCCTTCTTGCTTGTGCATGTACAGACCTATTTATTGCACTTTTCCCTAAAAAATATTTTGAGAATAATTGTACTTGGCTCCTTAGCAGGAGAATCCTTCAGAAGGGCTGAAAGAACAAACACAGTTTGCAATATCATAGGATCCCAGAATACCCTGAGCTGGAAGGGACTCACCAGGATCATCCAAGTCCAGCTCCTGGCCCTGCACAGACACCCCAACAATCCCCCCTGTGCATCCCTGGCAGCGCTGCCCAAACGCTCCTGGAGCTCTGGCAGCCTCGGGGCCGTGCCCATTCCCTGGGGAGCCTGGGCAGTGCCCAGCACCCTCTGGGGGAAGAACTGTTCCCTTATCTCCAACCCAAACCTCCCTGGCACAGCTCCAGCCGTTCCCTTGGGTCCTGTCCCTGGTCACCAGAGAGAACAGACAGACATGCTGCAACCTCAATTTTCCATTTTTCTCACTTTTTCCCTCCCAAAGCAGTGCACACTGCAAATCCACCAGGTTCACTCTTGGTAAGGGAGTATTTTGGAAAGAGCTGAGTCTACTTTTGTACTGTGCTCTTCATTTCATCCACTTCTAAATGTTGCCTGTGTCTGAGCTTGGCAGAGTCTCAGGCAAAAGCCGCATTACAATGATCACTGCGGTAAGATAAAACATGACCCATTTCATTATTTATAAGGTTGTGGCTAAGACTAAGAATAAACTCTACAGTGTGACATGATCAGAACAAGCACAGCAATGGCTAAGGAGCCTCTCTGCCCATTAATAATGAAGGGATTCCCTATCCTATTTCTTGAGCTCAGTGTCCTGTTTCCTTGCCTTAAGGGTACAAGAATTCTGGCTGGATCACTCTCCTTCGAAGGGGCATTTCCTGGACACTTGGTTTTCAGGGCTATGTATTTAACTTCTATGCTCCCACGTTATTTGTATTCTTGGGGTCAGAAAACATGGAAACTTGTAGAAAAGCTATAAAAAACATGTGGATGTGGCACTTGGGGACATGGGTAAGTGGTGGCCTTGGCAGTGCTCGGAGAACAGCTGGACTCAAAGATCTTGGAGGGCTTTTCCAACCTAAAGGATTCTGTACTATCTCTGTTCAAGGAACTGAGGCAGCTAAAAGATAAGGTTGTTAAAGGCCTTTCTGTATCTAAGTCCTGTTGAGTTCAAAGCACAGACTCTCAAAGGTACATCAGCAAGTTTAATTTCCTGTGTCAGACACGCAGTTTGTGGTAGAGAACTCTCCCACAGCCATTTTGCGCACCTAAACCACTTTCTACCACCTCTCTACAACCTCTTTTCCCCAAGTCTGTGGGGACCAGCCTGTTTAATCTTCTGCATCACTTCGTTATACCCGCCTCCACCTCTCATTTCCAGCCTCCCAGCCTACTGCCACCCCACCTTCCACTGCATCCTTATCCTCTCTCTCTAGCATACCTTTCTCTTTTGTACTCACCCAAGCTTTCTTTTTTTCTCACCAGCCTTGTGAAATCGTCCTTTTCATTGACACTCTCCATCCCTTCCCAACTCGGCTCCAAGTTCTCAAGCTGTCCCTGCCTTCCCCCTCTGGCACCCCCCCAACCAAGCCCTCATGTATATTTTCATTAGTGTTTATTTTTTTAAAAAAACCTGACATTCTACTCTGCTTATCCTCAGTGTAATATTCCCCACTTCCTTCCAAAACTTCCTGGCTTGTGGTCAGTGAAGACAGGAGCACGTTCCGTTCAGCACTGCATCAGCAGAAGGAATGGTTAAACCCCATGATTACACCATGGCAACACTTCCAGCCAGAGTAAAGTCTTACACAGCTGTCACTCTTCACCCCAGGGGTGGCTGCACACCAGGACTGCAGCCCATGGTATCCCTTCTGAGAGGGAAGGCGGGAAAGAAGTGATTAAAGATGCTGATTTGAGTTGAACTAAACACAGACAGCTTTTTTTTCACCTTCAGGTCACAGATATAGCTACTGGCTTTGCAAACACTCATGGCAGTAGCCTGGGACCATTCTTGGGCTCTCATGTAGCTTACCAAACATCTTCAGCCTTAAAACAGTAGGCAAAATTACATTAGAAATTTCAACAGCTGAGATGCTCAGGTCTTACTATCCCATTATCTCTCAGCTGGAAGGGCAGCACAAAATAGCTCCGGTAGCATTCATATTTTCAGGCAATAAGCCATGCATTGATTCTATTATTCAGCCTCTCTTCAGGCTGATCGATGCTGCCATTTATTGCGATCGTACCGTAAAAATTTAATAATCAATTTCAGACTAAAGGCTGTAACTCACTGCACTCAGCCTGGACTCTCTCACACTCAACATGTGCTTTGAACAGCCTGGGGGGTATCTTGGAAATGCAGACAAGGAGAATGAGATTTTTAAGAAGAGAGATAATACACACTGCCACTACATATACACAGCTTTGAATGTGTCCATGTAAAAAGAAAGTAGATAACAGCAGGAGTGATGGATTTTTGATGGTCCACCTGAAGAGTAGGCTCAGCACAGCCCAATGCATTGCTGATGAGACATGAAAAATCAGAATTCCAGGCCAGCAATTCAAACCCACCTTCTTCAGATGAGTGCAATGACCCACAGCTGTGTGCTGGCCATGTTTTCTCATTCATTTAAAATGAGAAATCCTAGAGGCCCAGCATGGAGAGAACTGCACCAGCTTCTTTGGGGTGTGGATGTAGCACTTGGGAATATGGTTTAGTAGTGAGCACAGTGCTGCTGAGTTAATGTTTGAACTCAATGATCTTAGAGGGCTTTTCCAACCTCAATGATTCTATGATGTAACTTGCAAGATTAACCACGGCAGCTATCCACTGCTGAGATGAAAAACTACCCAAACTGTTTCACTATCAGGGTGTTCACTGAAAACAGAATTTGTTAACAAACAAAATCATCAAAACTTTCTTCTTTATCAGAGTGTCTTTACAACTACTTGTAACAGCAGGTTTTAAGCATCATGTAAAAAGCTTGATTGATGCCAAAAAGCTTTAAGATTTTCAAAAAGCTCTTCAAGATTTTCCAGTGATAGTCCAAGGAATATTTAAATTCATATTTGTGCCATTTGTCTCCTGCATGTACTGCTTCAAATGTGTGATCAGGAGCTTTGGCTGTGTGCTGCAGACACACAGGAGGCGGCACCATAAAGCAACCAGGCCACATGAGTTCCAGCGCACTCCCAGCAATAACCCAGCCAGCACTGGTGAGGGATTTATCGTGGTTAACAAAATTCCAAAAGTGGCACCTCAAACCAGCAGTGCACAAACCTATTTTCTTCTGCCTTGCTGCTGTTGTGTCCAGCTTACTCCTGGAAAGACATTTGCATCCCAGCTGGTGACACTCCAATGAACCTGATTTTCAGCACCACTTGAAAAGAGAGCCTGTTCTAAGGCATCTTAAATGGCAGTCTTAATGACAGAGGAAAAGCCCTGGCATGGGATGAATCATCCCTTTTTTTTCCTTCACTGCCCTGTTTGCTTGGATGGATGGTGTTGAAAGATAGAGCCCCTCCACTCTGGAGCCAGCCTGGCACAGCTGGGGGTGCTCACCTGCACAAGAGAAGGCTCCAGGGACACCTCAGAGCCCCTGGCAGGGCCTAAAGGGGCTCCAGGAGAGCTGCAGAGGGACTGGGGACAAGGCATGGAGGGCCAGGACACAGGGAATGGCTTCCCAGTGCCAGAGGGCAGGGCCAGATGGGATATTGGGAAGGAATTGCTGTGTGTGAGGGTGGGCAGGCCCTGGCACAGGGTGCCCAGAGCAGCTGTGGCTGCCCCTGGATCCCTGGCAGTGTCCAAGGCCAGGCTGGACGGGGCTTGGAGCAGCCTGGGACAGTGGAAGGTGTCCCTGCCCATGGCAGGGGGGGGAATGAGAGGAGCGTTGTCTCCCAACGCAAACCCTTTTTTGATCCAATACACAATACTGTCCACTGTTCAAATCACTGAACTCCTTTCCCTGACATAAACAGGTCCGTTGGAGCCACTATTTGCATTTCTTTCCAGCTCTTACAGGGACAGACAACCCTAGATAGTTTAAAATAAACCAGCCTGAGAAAGTGCTTGAAAACGCGAGACACAGAGGTAACATTACGGTTTGAACGGCACAGTTTAAACACAGACACCACTTATCAGCCCCAGTGAATCACCCCACCACAGCACCCTATCTTGTTTTCTTCTGCCAGACAAAGCAGAAGTCAGATTTAGTGGTTGGGACAAGGGTACAAACGAGACAGACCGAGAACTTTGCAGACTGTCTGTGTTGTCAATCACATGATTCGATGAAAAACCACGGGAAGTCCGATGAACAGACACAGAGCTTAACTGCAGTAACTCCCCCACCACAGACGTTCAACAACATCGGGGTGTTTTGGGTTTTTTTTGTTTTGGTTTGGTTTTTTTTCAGTTAACGTTGAGGAAGAGAACACCACAACCAGCGAGCAACACCTGGCCCCGCTCCAGACAGCGCATTGGCATCTGAGCTACAAGGCTGGAGCCATACATTAAATAAAACATCCCCTTCCCTTCAAATGAACCCTCAGAGCTGCTCTTAGGCTGCAGTGTTATGTCAGTGGATGATCTCCACCCAGATAATGCAGCCAAGGGCAGATGGAGCTGCCTTAAGAGCAATGTCTTTGCTTCTTCCCTGATCTAGATGTTCTGCTGGATGAAAAGCAGCATTCATCAAAGGTATGGGGCAGTCACTGCGGAAAATAAAGAAATTAAAGAGCTGGATTAATAAAAAACTGGAGAAGAATCTTTTCCTCGAGTTCTGGTTAGAAACTCTGGTTTCTGAAACAGCAATCAAGCACGAGTCAGTATTTTCAAAAGCAGGTGACTCTTTGAGCAGAGAAGTGCTGTTTTCAAAGGAGTCTGAACACATTTGAGAGTCAAATTCATATGAACTTTACATCAATCCAAAGCTTCAAAGTCTTTCTGAGGATGGGATTTCTGTGTGTTTGAAAAGCTTACCATGAGTCCTGTTTGGTAACCTGATGACTTGATGGCAAATTACGTGTTTCATATTGTTTCAGCTAAATACAGCAGTATTGCCTGCAGAGCATCTGTAGGATTGGACCTCATTAGCAAAACCCATCAAATGGCAAGGGGAAAAAAAAGGGCTCAGCACTGTACCAAGCCTCTGTTAGAGGGTCTATAATGAATATTTACCCCAGCAAGGATTATCCCTACAACCTGCCTTGCACCAAACATACCAGCCTGTGAGGATTTTGGGCAGAGAAATGACACCTGTACTTGTCTGCAAAATACTCAACACCACTTGGAAATCTGATCCCCAAAATACCAATCTAAGCCAAATTAATGGCCAAGGATCTTGAAAACAACCCAGCAATCACGCCTGGTACAGTGTTCATGATATGGATACAGAGATACACATGGAAACATTTATATATTTGGGTTTTATATAAATATAAGGACTTGTACTCTTTAACAGAGGACAATTCATGGAAGAAAATGTCTCCAAGATACTGACAGACTGAATTTTTGTAATTACTTAATTCTTGTGGGGCAGTAAGGCCGTTTCATCTTTCTCAGTTCTGCTCATGTCTGCAGTGCTTCTCTTTGACTTCAGACAGAAAGTCTGTGTGGCTTTGGCGAAATATCTGTATGGGCTACACCACACCTGCCTGATACCATCTTTTTCTCCTCCTCAGGCTCACAGCATAGAGGATGATGGTGGGGACATGAAGGAAGCGAACAGGAAATGTGCTAGACTAAGTGTGAGCCAC
>VXBT01003971.1:29494-98310 GCA_013400235.1 Oriolus oriolus
TCATGCCCAGGGTTAGATTTTTCTTCCTCCACCCTGGAGAAGGAGCTGGAGATTTTGTCATCTGACTCAGTCCCACCTTGTTCTGGCTGATGGACATTGTCACTGTCTGCAGAGTCTCCAGCACTCCCCTCTCTGCTCTTCAGCACCTCAGCTGGGAAGGGACTGAAGCACAATGACAGTATAAACCACATTAATTTCACAGTTTAAGGATTTTTCCTTTTGCAAACTACCTATATGAGCTTTCTCTGCTCTAATACAGTCCAGGGACAATCCAGCAGAGCCACAAAGGGTTGATGGGTCAGAATGCTGTTTTCATCTGCCTGTTTCTTTCACCCCAAATCCAGAGTTACTACCATGTCACAGTTGTTTTGTTTTCTCATTTATTTGCGTAGAACATATTCCCTCAACACAAAAGGTGGCAGCAGAAGAGCACAGTGATTCAGTTTGCATACTTTTCCAATGACGAGGTCCCAGACATGCTTTCACTACACACTGGTTCAATGCTGCCTCCAAAACATCCCACCAAGCCAAAAAGAACATTCCTTTGGACAACTGGGACCACGCTTCTCTCCGTTATCACTGTGCAAGGGTTGATGCACTGCCTAGGCTTTGGCTTCATGCATCAGCCAGAGACGAGGTCCATTCTCCCAGCTGAGATTAACACCTTTGATTTGCATCCTGGGGGCTGACATTTACAGCACATTTCCTGGTACGGAGGGCTCCTCGAAGGTTGTTTGACAAGGTTTGAGTTTTCCTTCACAGCGGCCACAGAGACGAGGCCCGCGCCGACATCCTGCTCCGGTCCCTCCCACCCAGCACGGCGGTGGGGCCACAGGCCAAGCCCAAACATCCTCCCCCCACCCCCAGCGCCCACGGAGGAAGACCTCCTTTTGATTTTGTACTTTTTAATCTGAGAGAGCCAGGCCTGTAAATATTACAAAAAATTACAACAATGACTTAAGAACAGAGACAGACTCGCTGTCACCAACTGTTAACTCTCAGATCAGGGCAGCCTAGGAAGTGGACCCTTATCTGCCCGAAGCTCAGGACGTGCTGGCTAACACTCTTTGGAGCCGGCAGACCTTTGGCTCCCTAATCTCCCCAAACTGGAAAATGTACACCCCAGTGGACATACTCCCTTCTAAAGTATTTCAAGCCTCTGCAAACAGACAGACGGTGCTGCGAGATGAGCAGAGCTGCCATTCTGCATGCAGGAAATCCCATTTATTAGTCTTGAGGAGTGAAATGTGAAGTGTCAGTAAAACCTTTCCAGCCATAGCACACGGTGCCAGACTGCAGCCTTATCTCTGCCAAGACTGCCAGCCGAGGAGCTGGTGCCAAATGTGTATGTTTACACAGTTATTTTGTGAATGTGGACTTCACAGCTTTATTTAAAAAATTTGCCCTAATGCTAAGAGTCCTGTGAAGACAAACCAAAATCAGGGGAGGGAGGGGGGGTGGTGTTAAGTTGACCTCAACAAATAACCAGGATGCCTTTTCTGAAATGGATTTTTAGGTTGCTCATTCTATGCTATATTTTATTCTATATTTCATTATATTCATGAAGGTTTGTGATAGCAAGCTCAAATTAGCTATTGAAAACATGCCTTTATCAATGATAGATGCAAGCAGTGCGTAGAAAGGAGAAAGGGTGAGAATGAGCAGGACAAGGATTCCTTCAAGGAGTTAAGACGTCTTTACAAATCTTGAACCTGGGCAACTGCATCTCCTTGACTGTCTGAGTACAGACAGTCAGGAGCTGACTGCAGCCAAAAGGGATCTGTATGCTTGGTGTCATCCTGCTGCCACCAGTTTAAAAAGTAGCACTCTCCTATAGTGAAACTGCTTTTTTTTTCCTAATGCAAACAATCACCTCAATCTGAAAAAGGGCCCCAAGTGAGCTGCTGTTTCAATAATGAATGAAAATTACTTGTGTTTTCTGTTTCACTATGCTTTAGATGCAGCATTTCCAGATTTGTTTGCCTTCACTGACACCTTATCTGTATTAAGACTTATTCTGGTAAAGACTGTCTTTAGGACATGAATCAAACATTTCTAGAGAACTCCCCAGCTCAGGCTGGGGAATTCTTTAATAAATGCTATTATGTCCCTTTGTTATTGAACATATCTGCCCCCTTCCTCCCTGTGCATTCAGGCCAGTATTGTTTACCCTGGTGACAACAATCAGGCTTTGCTGGTCTTAGCTCAGGAGGATGGAGCTTGGCAAGTCCTGGTGGGGCAGATAAGCCCCAGGAATTCAAATAAAGTTTTGCTGCCTGACTCTGTGCTCAGAACTAGAGGCACCACCTGGATCTCATGGGACTCACATCAAGGACAACATGTAAGTTTAAGGCCTGTGCTCTACTCCCACTCTACTCCATAGACACAAAATTTCCTTCTATGTTTCGGAGCTGCCAGTCTCTCACAGCCTCGAGGAGACCTTCCCTCAGTGAATTATCCAGTATAAGCCTCTGGTTTCCCATCTATAAAAACAACCTTTGGTGTGGTTTTCAAAAGCTCACACACTGCAGTGAAGGAAGGGAAATCTTCCTTGTGGAGCTTTGGACGCTGCTGCTACAGCATGACCAAGATGGGAAATTCTCACCCTCCTGCTACACTGTCCTCAAACCTTGGCTCACGAGCCACAGGTTGGTTGCTCTCCCCACAGTTTAAACATCAGAGCAACAGCTTTAAACTGCCAGAGGGCAGGGTTAGGTGGGATATTAGGAAGCAATTTTTGGCTGTGAGGGTGGTGAGGCCCTGGCACAGGTTGCCCAGGGAAGCTGTGGCTGCCCCATCCCTGGAGGAGTTTAAAAGCCGTGTGGATGTGGCACTTGGGGACGTGGGTCAGTGGTGGCCTTGGCAGTGCTGGGGGAATGGCTGGACTCCATGATCTAAGAGGGCTTTTCCAGCCTATAGGAAAAGGAGAGAACCTGGGTAGAAGGGAGCATGGTAGGGTTTGTTAGGGTACAAGAGTTAACATGAGGACACAGCCAAGAAAAATCAGCCTTTGTTTGTGAGTTCAACAGATTGTGGGTTTAGTGTGACAACCTTATCATAAATCCAGCCTAAATCCACGTGAATTTAAGATCCAGTATCATCATCTGATACTCCAGAACATCTAGAGCTACAGAAAAGGTTTAGGGTGACCTAAACCAGCTGCCCTCTAAATCCTAACAGCAGAGTCCTCAGCAGTGATGCGGACAGACGTGAGAAATCCCCCGCTTGGCCAGGAAAGAGCAATCTCCATCACTAATCATCCTCAGCAGGAGCAAACAGCCTTTAAATCAACTGGAGAGAAGCTTTGCAACTTGTATCAAAGGTTGTGAAAAATTAAACTCCGTATGGGAATGCAGTGGAGGCAGCCATCAGCTGACAAAGTACATCTCTTCCTCATTCTCACTTCTTGGTGCAGTTGCTGTAAACATTCAAGACATTTCTCTGATTTATGCATTTAATTAGAAGATATCTGTAACATTCCTGCTGTTTACATTTAACCCAACACTGCAATGAAAGCTGTAATTTCGTCTGGGATTTATATTCTGTACTCAAACTTATTTTGATTCCTTGATTTAAACATACACACAGAAGTGAAAATGTGTCAAAATCATGAAAATGGAAGAGATTATACTCCATTATCTAGTTCATCTGTCAACCAGGGCAGAAATTTTCTGAGGACTGTTTTTCTCAATCTGCCACATGTTACAGAAACTTAATTCAAAAGACTAATTCAGAAAAGACAGCTAAACCTTATAAGTGGAAGAGCAATTGGATCACTGTAATTAGGAGTTACATGACTTTTTTCTTCCTTTATCTTGTATTTAGTTGTCATAACTCATCAAATTTTCCACCTTTTGGGATGAAGTTGTTGGCCTCTGCCACATTATTTTACATTTTACTTTAAAAGTGGTTAATGTTTTGGGGTTTTTTTTTGATGGAGGGGGGATAATGTGGGGTTTTATTAATCAAAGAAATGAATAACTTCATTTTAAATGCAACTTTTTATACTTTTCAGCTACTCTGCCTGCACTGAAGGTCTCCAGTAGAAAAGGAACACATGGGTTGAAGATAGCTTTCAACTCAGCAGGGGAAGAAAGAGGTCAGGGCATTTCAGTATAATTTTACTTCACTTTGACCAAAGTTGCAAGATATTTGGAGACAACATGTCATGCAAATGCAGTGAATTTGGCACTGGACTTTTCATTGGACTCACAACATATGCAGGAGAGAGGGGAGGCTGCACAACACATGTGAAGCAGATTTAGTCACAGCAAAAAACGTAATAAAAGTATAGGGAGGCTTTCTAGGGAGGGAAACTTGGGGAATGTTATTTAGCTTGAGCAATTGTACAGCTCTGAAGTGAGCAGGGGCCGGGCTCTGGCGGGGAGCCCTCCTGTAAGATGTGCTGGACAGGGAGTTTCGAGCTGCTCATGAGTGTGGGGCTCTTGCCAAGCTCCTGCAAAGCCAAAGCTCTGCAGCTTTGGGCAGGGAAGTTCCTCTGTGCTCTCTTTCAGAAAAAATGGGATCATCCTTGAAGGTTAACAGAGTTCAAATGATGTGGCAGGCCAGCAGTTAGCAGAAGGGAAGTAGCTTTGAGAAACGTACACGTGCAGAGAGTTGTTTACCCAGGTCAGAGCTCTGTTACCATGGGGAGCGACTTGGAAACTCTCACAGTGCTTTCCCATCCTCCTGTTTCTCCAGTGCTTGCTTTCTGCCTTGTACTTGATATCTCTTTCTTGTAGCAGCTTCCTTAAACCAATGAAATCAGCCAATCTAACGCATCTTGTGTCAAACAACAGACACACAAAGACTGTTACATGGTAGAATCTGTGTAAAGTTTAATTCTTCTGCTTGAAGTCTCTTACTTATGCCCTTCCTTCCTTCCTTTAAAGTAAGAGAATCACAGAATCCTAGAATAGTTTGGATTGGAAGAGGGCTTAAAGACCATCCCTTTCCACCCACCTGCCATGGGCAGGGACACCTTCCACTGTCCCAGGCTGCTCCAAGCCCCGTCCAACCTGGCCTTGGGCACTGCCAGGGATCCAGGGGCAGCCACAGCTGCTCTGGGCACTCTGTGTCAGGGCCTCACTACTCTCACAGTCAAGAATTCCCTCCTAATATGTAGTCTAAACATTCTTCTTCTAGTTTAAATTACCCTATCTTTCTAAGTGCCACTGAAAATTTTCATTTTGGGACTATTTCTTTATTTTTAAATTGCACACTTAAGTTAAAATAGATGCACAGACACCAGTGCAGTGTCCCAAGAGCTCACATGGAAAAATCAGAGCCTGTTGCTACTCGCTCTGGTTATTCCACATTGCAATGAAAGGCCAGACTTCTGCTGTGCATAAAGAAATCTTTGACTGATCTCTTTTGGTAATCCACGATCCCTTTAGTGACTGGACTTTGTATGTCATCTCCTGACCCTTCCCCTCCACAAAGTTTGCAGAGCACCTACCACCAGCCCCTCACCATTCATTGCCTTGTGCAAGGATGCTCTGCCATATGGACAGCAACAGGATGGTAAACATTCCTCATCATGGATGACAGTTAGAAACTGTCACCAGTTATATTATTCTCCTCCAGAGCTTCACTCCTAACAGCAATGGTTTCTGCTCATCACAGCCCAACAGCCTCCTCATGGGTGAGAACCAGCTGGGGCACCTTTCACTGGATGTGAGATGAAGATGCTAAGGGGTCCCTCTCACCCTGACTGTGTCACCAGTAGAACACAACCAGACTTTTCTGATTCAAGGAAGAAGATCTTTGCAGCAGACTTCCCTTGTGTCCCTTACAGAAATATTTTTCTGCTCTCTACAGGTAGCATAAAGAATTACATAATTATTTCCTAGAGTCCTAGAATCCCAGAATGGTGTGGGAGGGACCTTAAACCTCATCCTGTTCCACCCCCTGCCATGGGCAGGGACACCTTCCACTATCCCAAGCTGCTCAAAGCCCTGTTCAACCTGGCCTTGGACACTTCCAGGGAGGGAGCATCCATCACCTCTCTGGGCAATGTGTACCAGTATTTTACCACCCTCATCATAAAAAGTTTCTCCCTTATACCTTAGTCTGAATCTACCTTATTTTAGTTTAAAACTTTTACCCTTGTCTTGGGCAAAAAAAGAAACAAAACCTCCTTTAATACCTCTTGTTACAAGACACTATTTCATCTTATAAAGCTTTTGCATGAAACTGCGTGAATTTTCATCTGTTGCCTTAATGGGAGCTAGTTAATTACAACCCCCAGAGTGCCACAGGCAAGGCTGAGACATTCAGCTCAGCTGGGTACAGGGCTGTGACTGCACCTACAGCTCTGCAGAGCAGCAAAGGGAACTCAAGTGATGGCAAGGTGAAGACAACCATGGGAGAGAAACAGCAAACTCCTGCACTGCTGATCAACCTGCTCCTAGAAGTGGTTTATTTTCCCTTTTCCACTTTTACTCGTTTTAATAATTAAGTCTCAGAATCACAGCAGAAATTACTGTATTAATGTTATTACATTATTAATGTTATTACAATTCAATTGTTACTGTTACCTACTGCATTGTAGTCCTGGCTAGGCAGGCAGGACCTTGGACATTTTGGTTTATTCCCAAACTGGTTTAGGACAGCCAAAACACTGTCCAGCCTCTGCAGGAGACTGTCCTGCATAACACTATTATGGAATAGCTCTTTGGAAGCAGCTATAGCAACTCCAGAGTAAGGTGATTTCATTCCACTGCAACTGCTGAGCTTTGCAAAGAAAGCAATATCTGGGGAATGAAGTGACTGAATCCAGAATGCAGCTTCCAGAAGGTAACTGGAATAATTTTCAGGGGTGGAGGGGACAGACATTAAGCCTCCATGTAAATATTAGTCACCATGCAGACAGCAGCTTGGGAATAGGAGTGTCCTGTGCTAGCCCACCCTTCATCCTCATCTTGGCCAATGCACCTCATTCCTGAACTGCAGAATCACTGTACTCCAGTCACTCACCCAAGCACCACCCTCCCAAGCTACCTTGGATTCTTATGCAATACCCATCTCTGATACATGCCTTTATCTCAGGATGAAATGTGCTTCCCCAGATTTCAGTAAGATAAACAAGCCCTCTGTATGAACAGGATGCATCTTTCCTAGAGAACTGTGACCAAACTACAAGGAAGACGTAAAGGAGAGAATAAAAACAGGTAATATATTTGATTTTAAAACTACAGCTGTCACCATAACCCTGACGCCAGTGAAACTCTCGCCAGTGCTTCTGAGAACCCTACATGTAAGGCTTTCCTACATTATATTTGCATTTATATGATTCAATTTTACTACCTATTACTCCAAAATAGTCTATTTTCAGCCAATCCTTTATCCTGTATGTATTCAAGAAAATTAAAATCTTAAGCAAGCGTTGAAGAAAGGTGAGGCTCTGGCTCAGACTTCCCAAAGAAGCTGTCCCATCTTCGTAAGTGTCCGAGGCCAGGCTGGACAGAGCTTGGAGCAACCTGGGGTAGTGGAAGGTGTTCCTTGGTTCTAAACCCAAACCACAGCTCTAAACTATTTGGAGTGCCCCCAGATGACAGTAAAGGCCTTTTTTGGATCTTGACAAGTTCACTCATTTTTCAACACATAATGCAAGTGGATTTTAATGTTACTGGCACTCCGATGGCCTTGATCATCAGCAGCCTCTCACTGACAGAATGAGGGATCTCGAAGCATGCACAGCCCTTAGCCACCGTGGCTTCCCTGGTTCACAGTGGAAAAGACCAGCACTCCAAGATCCTCAGGAGTATTCATGACACACTGCTTCAAAACGGAAAATTATATTTATACTACTAAACCACAATTTTTAAAAAGCAAGGAATGCTAAATTTGTAGTATTTTTACATTAATTTGAGCTGCAGACATATCTTGGAAAACATCTGAACTTTATGATTCTCAGTTATGTCAGTAATGAGGCCAAGTCACCCACTTATCCTCCCCTGCAGTGGCTCACGCTCGCAGGATGCAGGCTGTGAGCAGGGTCCCTTGCCTGGCACCAGCCCCAGGCAGATCCTGCAACACCAACCACGTCTCAGAGAGCAGCACATGAGACTTGCACGGTGCTTTCACAGGTTGTGGACGAGCTGTTTTCAGCCACTTTTTGTTTATGGAACAAAAGATCACAAATTGCCATGAAGCTAAATGAGATAAGAGAGCTCTAAACACTTCCACAGTGATTTGCTCATAATAAAAAGGAGAAAAAACATTCTACCATATTAGACTGCAAAATGCTGTTTACAGGATTTTTGTATAAGAAGCAATGAAATTAAGTGAGGTTGCATTATTTGTGACTGCTATCAATTAATGCAGCAACCACTTCCAGACATAATAATTACCATATGTGTACTGTGCTTTACCTCTGGGCTTATTAATTTCATACATGGGAGGTTACAACTATTGATTGCATTAAAACAGACTGATGTGTTACGAGAGACATGCTCCCAGTGCAACACATTGTTGCACAAACTGAAATGATTCAAGTGATCCAGGAACATCCACCAGCAGACAACCTGCAAACGGCCATTGCTCCATCCCCTCTTAAGCACACAGACACAGTATTGGAAGAGGAGTGAACTCAGCTGATAAGGGACGAAATTAGGGGATCTTAAGACACAGATGTTGACCACTGGAGAAATGAAAAATCCCTAGGAGTACCTCCTATCAATATAAATAAATTAATAAAACCAAAATGGCTCTTTATTTCTCAATGCAACTTGCACAATTGAGAATTCGCTCAATTTGTTTGGGTTGAGTATTACGAAAAACTTTTTGACTGAGAGGGTTGTCCAGCCCTGGCACAGCTGCCCAGGGCATTGGTGGAGTCCCCATCCCTGCAGGGGTTTAAAAGCCGTGTGGATGTGGCACCTGGGGACGTGGGGTAGTGGTGGCTTGGGCAGGGCTGGGGGAACAGCTGGACTTGATGGTCTTAGAGTGCTTTTCCAACCCAGATGATTCTGTGATTGACAACCAGCTCTGCCCGGCAAACTTCAGAGCAGCCTGGGGTTTGGCGAGTCTCACAAAAATATGCATCTGCATTTTTAAAAGTGCATTTTGTTTTTAAAGTTTGCTGAAAACTGGATCCATAATGAAAGACAGTGACCTCCAAATAGCATCTAAAAAGAGTGGTGTTTACCTTGCTATTACACAGCTGGATTTCTAATTACATGCAAAACCAGCAATACACTTAGAAAGAACTTCACTTGGGTTTTTTGTTGTCATCCTATATACATAATTAAAGACATATTTCTATTCAATTCTGGTTAAGCTCCTACAAGTATATAGCTCCTATAAGTTATATGTATAACTTAGGCTTTAAAGCCTCCCTTAAACAACAAAGCATTGTTTACATTTTTAATAAATCTTAATTTTCACTCCTCTAATCCAGAAGACATTTTTTGAAGCAAGAATACACTGAATTCAGTATGCAAATCTCCCATTAACATAATTCAACTGTCCTAAAATAATTCAATTGCCCTAGAATAATATTTATAAAGACAGTGGTAACTGTGATGCAGAGAGCTAAATGTAACAGGCAAAATTATCCTGCATTAGTAGTATATTCATAAAGAGTGAGAGTGTGTCAGCAATTTCCAGGAACCTTTAAAAGTAGGAAGGAACCTGGCTTGTTTTCAGCAAAAGCACTAAAAACAAGCATCAGGCACAAAGAGTTAACACATGCTTCCTACTTCTGAGAGCAGGAACGGGCCGATTTCGTCAGTGAGGTTTGGCAGCGCGCGAAATCCTGTAACCAATTCCATTTCCTGATAAATGAACGGTCCACAGGGGAAAGTCAGCCAGAGGCTTTGGGAACTGCCGAGCGCTCAGACATGACCGAGAGGCTCCTGGAAGGAGCCAGACTGTCTCTTTGCTTATCGCCGCCCAGCCGAGCGGCACCAGTGGAACGCCGGTGCTGCCAGACTGCGCTGCGAGCCCAGGCCACGGCACAGCCGCTTCAGCCGCACGTGAGAGCCCCCAGGAAACACACCAGCCCCAGCACATGCCTGACATCAGGCTCTAGGAACTCTGAGAACACATGGCCGTGTAATACAGGCGTTGGGATGGGACTTGTAACAGTCCGCATTGTTTATGTGTTTTAGAGCCAAGTGCTAGGAGTGACTCGGTATTCTGGAGTTGAGGATCTCTCCCCCGCCCTTCCAACAGGAAAAAGCCAAATACAGAATGATAAATCATTCATTATTGGTTAGATTTTGGCATCAGTGAGGCTGTGAAGGAGGGGTTTTCAATTGGAGCTATAGGGTGCGTCGCCTCGAGAGCTGAACGTCATTCTCAAGTTTTAAACTGTTCTTCATTTTGAGTTACAAATTGATTTTTTGACAGTTATCTTCATAAATGTGACTGATAGTGTTATTGAATGTTAACACTAAGTGTCAACTCTTACTCTCTAATAGCAAAATGACAAATATGCCTCAACCCAAGCTCAGCCCTGAGTTTCTGATCTATTTAAATACCAACTTTTCAGACAGAGTTAACCTGGATGTTTGTTCACTTTCATATCATTACAAATTAATTCACAACTCCAACATTTTTACTGGAAATTCAAGTAGCTTGACACACACAGAATTGAACTTTCAAAAGTCTAAAATTTGAGCTTGTAAAAAACCCTAAAATACTGCCAGTGTGATGACCCCTGAAGGGAAGTTAAAAGGAAAAAAAAAGAAAAAGCTCAAATAATAACTTCAGGCCCTTCATTACCAAAATCCTGGGTAACTTTTCAAGTGGCTTGCAGGCTTATTATAGCAACAATGTCTGCAATTGATTAGCTCCCCCAGCACAACCAGATGTCTTGGTGACAGGGAGAAAGTACTGCGGGTTTGGAGTTTACTGGGACGCACAATATCCAATCACTGAAAAACAAAATAATAAATGGGAAGGTGGGGAAGCTAAAGAAATATTATGCTTGTTCTCAATGTGTCTGAATCCAGTTTTACTGCATGTTCGAGTTCTTTGGAAAGCCCAGGATAAATACCTTCTTGCTCCCAAAGAAAATGCCACAGACTTGGTTGAGTCTGTCCTTCATCACAGCACCACTACTCATTCCTTTGCTTTGGGATTTTGGGTGCTTTCTGCTCAAGGCTGTGACAAACAGAAGCTAATGGCATAAAAGAATGACAGTTCTCTACATTCACTATCTGCACAGGTTTGCAAACAAGGTACATGGCTTTGGAGGAACACCAGAAAACTATTTCAGACATAACACTCACACGTAGACCAAACAAACTCCCCGTTCCTGCTGCTCCTTCCCTGACTTTAACTCACGTTAATTAATGCACGCTTTAAACCTCAAACGAGAAAAGCAGTGGGAATACCTGAAGGAGATACAAAAAAGATCTCCTCTTCTTTGGACCATTTTGATATTCACAAGTCTGCTGCCTTTAAAGCATCCTTGATCCTTTTTGGGCTACTGCTAGGCTTCTACCAAATACTGCAATGACTCCATGCACAGCATTGCATAACAAGCAAGGAACACAGTAGCAAGAAAAAGAGTAGAATTCCTTCTGCTGTCTTCAGGACGTGGCAATAAAGTGGAGGATAATACTGCAGGTATGGAGTGCCACAGGCTGGCTGACACAAGCAAAGCCCAGCACTGCAGCATTAGTATTTCTATCATAGAATCACGGAATGGTTTGAGTTGCAAGGGATCTTAAAGTTCATCTCACTCTAACACCTTCCACTATCCCAGGTTGCTCCAAGCTCTGTCCAACCTGGCCTTGGACACTTGCAGAGATCCAGGGGCAGCCACAGCAGGGCACCCTGTGACAGGGCCTCCCCACCCTCACAGACAGGAATTCCTTCCCAATATCTAACCTAAACTTAAAACAAGCAGTCAAAGTATATCGAAGGGATTCAGACATCAGTGTCTTATTTGAACTGTAACCTGTGTAAGAGAAATTATTCACCAAGAAGGGTGACAAAATGTAAACTATTCAAGATGAGAGTGAGCAGAAGCTGATGGATTTGATGTGTGTAACCTGAGTCACTCGCAGCTCCTTTGGGCTGACTGTGTACCCGCTAGCAAGGTTCTACCTCCATCCCATTGCTCCTTGAGCTGCTTCTCTGAATCCACTCCAGCTGAAGTGGCTGAAGGTCAGGAGCTCACAGACCCAGTTCTGCTGCTCTGCTCACACACAGCACAGGCAGAAACAAAGCTCTCACGCCATGAGATCCTCAAGCAGGCTGCTGACTATGGCATCAGCTCCATTTTCTGAGCTACCGTGCAATCAATGCAATCCCCACAGAGCAGCAGCCAGGGAAATCAGGGAGAGGGCAGGGGAACATGAAGCACAGTCCCTCTTTCCTCCTAATACCAGTCACTGTGAGCCACACACTCCCCACCATGGGATACACAAAGCCTTGGGGCCTGCCTGGTGTCCCACTTACATCTTGCCTGTACCATCTCCTAAGCATGAAGATACAGCCTGACAACCTTGAGAATGTTGGAGCCACCAGCAAAACTTTCCAGTGAAAGCAGGATTTTCCCCATGGAAATGAATGCTTCAGTGACTAGGAAGAAAACAAGAACTGAAGTTCTCAGTTTATTCTTCATCTCTGAAGAAAAGCTTTATACAAGTGCTCTAAGTTGAAAGCATGATTACTATTTTCTGTTCAAAGGGATTTTTTGGGTGCTTTACAATAAGAAACTGATATTACATGAGAAACAGTTTAAAGATCAGAGATTCAAAAGTTTGCTAATTCATATTTTCCTATGTTGATGCTGCAGTGATGTTTATATTACTCTTCAATAGGGAGGTGTCAGAAAAGCATTAATATGTTTTTAACTGTGTGCCAGGCAGACAAGCAAAATAAAATAGCTGGGTTTTTTTTCTTGTTCTAGTCAACAATGCCAAAAGTTACTGTTTATTTTTCTCCGCCCCCATGAAAGAATTTATAACCACTGAAGTAAACTCAAGTTAAAAAGCTGGTTTTAATCCCAAAATTGACTGACAGCTGCTGTGTAAAAGCAAACCTAACTTGTTTGGGTTCTCAGAAGCATTCACATTCGAAAAATTTCGTTTCCTGGAATCATTTGAGAGGTGTTTTTGTTTTTTATTTTTTGTCCCTTTCCCTATAATGCTACACAAATAATTTAAAAAATGTGATACTGTATAATTTTCACACTTGTAAGACAACTGGGGAAAGGTGGAAAGCACATCCCCTTTTCAAATAGTCTGAAGAGTAACATGTAAATATGGTGTTGGTTATAGCGTGAGTGAACTCTCCTTGGGAGTGCCAGGGAGAGGTTGTGAGTGCCACTGCTGCTAGGCCTGGCAACACTCAAGCAGATAAAACACTCAGCTGTAACTAAGACCTTGTGTGCAAAGGGACTCGTCTTACACCACACCAAAGAAACCCACATCTTGACATGCATGACAGTCAAAATCCATGCAAACACTTACTGGAATGGGTAACTGTATGAAGAGTTCTTATGGGGTTTGTTTTTTTTAATACAAAAATATAAAAGCAAACTTTGATAAATAAATAAATATGCTTGATAAATGACTCACCAACACTGCCAGCCTATGCCAACATTTCAAACACCTTGAGTTCAGCAATATGAAGCTCCATGGATCGCAAGTTTCAAGTCAAACGACATCGCTAAGGACTGCAGTAGAATTTATTTCTCTTTCCCTAAAGTCTCTAAGTTAACTGATTTCTTCCATTTTACATGAAGGATGCTTCTGAAAATGAAGTGTTGTTAGAAGTCAATCCAACTCATCAACTGTATTTGCATTACACATGGCTACAAACAACGCTCTCTAAAGAGTTCTGAAATCCACTTTTAACCATGGAACAACAGGAGTCATCGCATTTCAAAGACTTTTGAACACCTTAGTGTTCAAAAGCCATGCAGATGTGGCACTCAGGGACGTGAGTTAGTGGTGGCCTTGGCCACCTTGGGGGAACAGTTGTACTCGTTATTTCGGAGGGCTTTTCCAACCTAAACAACTCTGTGATTCCATGACTTTGAATCTATAGATGGTAAAGTGAATCTACTTTGGCCACTGGCTTTTTCAGTCTTAAAGCAACCAGGCACATAAGCAAATTCTTTTGTTAACGTGCTATGTATTCTAACTAGCTACTGAACCCTACTTCCTACTAAAGTCACGTTTCTGTGGATTATCATATTAATGCTTAAAAGTGAGGGTGGTATTTATTTCTGAACTAAACCCCCAAAGCTTTCTTTCCCTTCTGGGATGATGCAGTTATTTTTCTTCCTGTAAGGTTTCAAACTACAAAGCCAAGAGCTCCCATACAATGCGTTATGTCAGCAAGTATCTAACTTCAAGCACTATAATAATCACAGTTTTTCCATGGTATTTTTCACATACTTTAGATCTTGCCTACACACAAGTTTGCACCATTTAATTAAACAGATTTAAATGATAGAAACTCCTGCTTGGACATACTTATTATAAAGTGGTGTCATTCAGTTTAGCTTCAACTCATTCTCACCAATTTAAGTAGCCAGGCTTACATTAATAGAAAAGCACCTGCATAAGGGTTTGCCCTGGCTCAGACAGACAGACAGGTTTATAATCCCACTGTAAGATTAGCCAGAGTCAGCTGAGTGCAGACATGTCTTCGACTGCTCATAGTTTCACAACGATAAGTTATTTTCTGACCACAAAGCCCATCAAAACTTTCAAGATCATTTTTTCCCCCTGGAATTTTGATTACCCCAAATAATATTTCTCAAGGGACTTGGAGTATATTCTTCTCTACTCAAGGTCTCTGAGAACCCGACCTCTGAAACAAATGTCTTCAAAAGAAACGTGAGTTATTGTCCATCACTTACAGGTCAGCTCACGGAAGCCCGGAAGTCTGACATCTTAATTGAGGGTATAAATTGTCAGAAAGAAATATACAATCCATAAATATTCTTATTCTTAGCATATGGTCAGTGTTCTGGAAAGGCCCAAAAAGCACTTTGTTTAAAAGTTTCTTACACTTCTGTCACTAATCTGATCTTCTTCAGGTTAAGGGTTAACAGCAGCTGAGGGTCAGCAAAAGGAAGTCTGTGTTACAGACGCCTGCCTAGCGTCAGACCTAAGGATGTATAAGACACAATCAGCTTCCACTGTAATAAGAACTTTGACCTTTGAGCCAGAAAAAAAAAAAAGAAAAGATAAATATCAGGAAGAACTGGATGAATTTATTTTTTAAGGAAGTTTTCTGTCTCTCTTGCTCTGTGCTGTGCCCTGGAGCTCTGTAAATGAGTTGCTAGTCTCTGTAACTCCTCTGTCCCTACCTCTTTACAGTGTCACACAGAGTTAATTTGTGCACTATTCCACCAAAAACCCTAGAGCAGCGAAAGTGTTACAGCAGTAAAACAAACACAAGAAAGCTGTACATAGCTTTTAAAGCAATTACAGATCTGCCCCAAGGTTTAATTTGGATTATTAAAGACCACTGGTCTGGATCCTGAATCCAGCATCTTGCTGTGGCCAAATAACAACCACTCAGGACTAAGGACAGCAGGACAGTGGGGGGTAAAAAAAAAAAAAGAAATTGTAATCAGCAGCAATTCTAATAGAACATGGGGCAGTGGATGGTTTCTTTGGACCAACAGGGTGCATATATATGGAACACAACCAATTTCCTTTGCCACCTGGGGTGCTGTGCAGGGCTGCCCATGTCCTGTCTCTCTGCACGGTGTGATGGCACCACTGACTGTTCAACAGATGGTGTCTCCTTGCTGGGAGGAACATCTGCAGAAGCAGGCAAATTTTTCCAAAGAGAGCTCATTACCCAAGCCTAGAAATAGTTAGGCTCCTTTGGTTTTGGGGACTTCACATGCACTTTCTTTTATGGCCATTCCTCTTTTCTGGTTTGCTGTGAGCACAAGTCTGATGGGGAGTGGCTGAGGGAGCTGGGAAAGGGGCTCAGCCTGGAGAAAAGGAGGCTCAGGGGGGCCCTTGTGGCTCTGCACAACTCCCTGACAGGAGGGAGGGGGCAGCTGGGGGGGTCGGGCTCTGCTCCCAGGGAACAGGGACAGGAGGAGAGGGAACGGCCTCAGGCTGGGCCAGGGGAGGCTCAGGTTGGACATCAGGGAAAATTTCTTTACATAAAGGTCTGTCAATCCCTGGCATAGGTTTTCCAGGGCAGTGGTGGAGTCCCCATCCCGGGATGGATTTAAAAGCCGTGTGGATGTGGCGCTTGGGGACATGGGTCAGTGGTGGCCTGGGCACTGCTGGGGGAATGGTGGGACTTGGTGGTCTTGGAGGGCTTTTCCAACCTAAATGATTCTGTGATTCTACCAAAACACCTGTGCTTGACATCCCGTGTTGAATTCACTGCCATCACAGTAAACAACCATGTTATTTTTATGACTTTTTTTGTAGCTAAACCTCTGGTGCTGGTGGTTCTTCCCCAGGGTGATGTGCCAGGGATACAAAGCTGCTCTGGTCCACCTCCCAGGCAGTATCTGTCATCACCATGATGACAATTTACTCTTCCCCTGTGCTCTGGTGCCTCAGTGATTAGCAGCTTTTTCCAGTGAAACAAATGGAAGCTGATGGAGTTGGAAGTACATCGTTAATAGAAGGGAAAACCTATGAGAAGTGCTTTTAACACCTAAAGTGAAACTTGTTCTGTCAAGAGACTGAAGGCTTTTACCTCTGCTCCTTTTACATATTCTGTGAAATTTTAATGCCCATCGAACTCAAATGCACTTCAATAAATATTAAATTTTGTACCATACCAAAAAGGTGAAAGTTGATGGCATAATGGCACGTCTACATAGCACACAAAGAACATCTGACAGAGTGCACACTGATGACAAAATACTCATTGACATGGGGAGAAAAGGAGTAGGAGAAAAACACAAGCAGCTCAGAAAATGCTCAAGAAAAACAAATCTCCGTCTTAAGTGGCTTAGGTAATGGGAACTTTTCTTTTATAAAGCATTAAACGTGGCCTCCCAAGAGTGATCATTCCATGAAACCAAATGTCAGCTTCCAGTCACTAGCTGGCATTTGAAACAAGTTTTCCCACTTATTGCAGAAGAGTGGTTATCTGCTGGCTAACTCCCCTTGAAATCCCGAGATAAGTCACAGGCTCCAGACACGGTCCCGCTTCTCTCACTCTCCTAATCCTGAAAGTACAGATAGTTCACCAAAGGGAAGAAAGGCAGCCTGAGAACTTTAAAAAAAAATAAAGAGAAAGAAAGAATGAGGCCAATTTTCACCTATCACTATGATCTCTAAATTGCCTTTAATAAGCTTCTGCAATATAGCAGGGAGCCTGGATTGTGGGCTGCTCGTCTGCGAAGGAGACAGCTCTATCTCCACGCCATGGCTTCTGCCTCCATCCTGGGCATATTAACTTCATTTATCTCCTCCCACAGACTGAGGGAGAAATAACCAGCTCTTGATTTCAGCACCTGCCCTTTATCTCTCTGTTTGTGCAGAAGTCTTCTAAAAGGCTAATTGCTCAGCTTGGACTTTCTTGGCCTTCCACAGTACACAGCTAAAAGCATATGCTTAAAATAATGTTAATTATATTGTTTGTCTCCAGTCAGACTGCTCCAGGACTGGAAGGAAAATCTGAGTTAGATCTCCCATTTCCCAATAATTATTTGCTAAGAAAATGCAGGATATCTTCCCTAACACAGACACACACACACACACACACAGATACACACATATATATTTATCCATGACCTACTGCTACTACACATGCTCACTTTGCATCTCGTGTTGCTTCCCACAGTGGAAGGGAGCAGGAGCACCAGGGTGTGCTCCCAAACTTATAAGCTCCATTATGCAGATGAGGATCGTGGCTCTAAGTGCTGTTATTTTTAGTTGACGTTGATTCACGTTTGAACTATGGGCTAAGCAACAAACTCAGGACCTGAATACATGTAGCGCCTCTTGAATGCTCACTTCCGTGACAAAGGCCAAGATAAGCAACTTGAAAACATTCACTTGAAAACATCCGTGCATACATTAGGTACTTAAACACAAGAAAAAAACATCATTGTCTGAGCTGCAGGGAAGTGAGTGAGTAAAAGCTCTGCCTCAGCCCTCATTTTCCAAATCATATCCATGTTTCAACTGCCTCCCCCAGAGTGCTTCAGCTGAAGATGGTTATTTCCAGGAGGCAGGAATAATATCTCTGCAGGGTTCCTTGTACTTAACAGCACTTCAGTATGCTGTGGCAAAAGGCAAGGATGGCTTGAAAATTAGTTAGCAATTAACTGCAAAGCTGATATGTATATTCCTGGGATTGAACTCCACAGCTTCGCACACTGGAGTTACGTGCAGGTTGTGTCAACACAGATCCAACAGGTTCACAGTTTCTCCAGACACTGGCCAAGCTGGCTGGGCACATGCTGACCCCTGTCCTGGGGACAATTTTGGTCCCCTCAGGACAAGAGAGACATGGAGGGGCTGGAGCGTGTCCAGAGAAGGGAACAGAGCTGGGGCTGGAGCCCCAGGAGCGGCTGAGGGAGCTGGGAAAGGGGCTCAGCCTGGAGAAAAGGAGGCTCCGAGGGGACCTTCTGGCTCTGCACAACTCCCTGAAAGGTGCCATCAAAGCCAGTGTGGGTAGGGCTGCTCCCACCCATCCGGACTTGCCCAGAGAGTGTCATTAAAGACATAAGGATTAAAGCTTTCTCCTTTATTTAGCTGCTGAAATGCCTCAGAGTTGCCAGAGTTATTGTGTAACTATATCTTCAGTCTGATCTTAATATGAGTTTGTCGAGCTTTAGAATAGCTTCCCCTGAAAACCTCAGAGACTGAAGTGGGAAGACCTGAGGAACTGGGAGACTCCCAGGAGAGAGGCACAAGGACAGAGGGCACAAAGACTCACAAGGCCATTTCTATAGGAGGGAAATGTGTGATGCTCTTCATCACTATCTGTGCAAAGGAAGAGTGTTATTTACGTGTACAAAATCATGACAATACATATATTATCTCTATAAATCTACACACACAGCCACACACCCCCTCCAAGGTCACTGGCAACCTTTCTACATGGAGAAGCAACCTGCTGTGGCCAAACTGCTAATGAGCAATAGTATTAAAAAAGAAAAAAAAAGAAAATGGAAAAAAAAAAAAAGGAAAAAAAAAGAAGGAAAAAAAAAGCAAAAAAAGGAAACCAAAGGGGAAAAAAAAAGGACAAAACCCAGTAGGTCTAAGTGAGCAGTATAGAAGACTTATGTGCCAGGCTGGCTGTATTCACTTCGTAAGTCTGTCCTGAAACTCAAGCGCTCCAGAGGAAAGGAAAGTGCTCCAAGCAACACTAAGCACCCTTAAAAGTGGAAGTACTCAACTGTTTGGTGAGGACTTACAGAGCTCGGCACACGCCAAAAGCTACTGGGCTGGTGCTTTAAGTGGCAATATAAATATATAATTTTGAATACTGTATATCATTAATGCAGAAAATTTAAACTTGATGGGATTTCACTCTAGAAACAGCATTTCTGTAAATTGTGGCCTGACATATCAGTTGATGTGACACACTCAGTAACTGAAAAAAACCTTAATTTTTTTCTAAGCAGTGAATTTATTTGGTGATGGCTCTGTGTCAAGAAGGAATCACTGTAGCCTCAATGTAAGAGCTTTTAATTATCAGAAACAGCCAAAGTTCCAGTGTTCCTCTGTATTCACAGCATCACCACGTAGAAAGGACAACCTGGAGGGCTGGATTTGGACCCAGCACCTCCTCTGGTGTTACTCAGGCTATTCCTGTACTGCAGCTCAGGACTCGGACTCTAGACCAACCTCTCCCGAAGTAATTCAGCCTGAGTGACTTAAGATGTGCCATCTCAGGGACACAGGGAACTGCAGGAGAGACATTAGTATATGCAGCCAGCTAGAAAATTCCCACTGGGTGTTTTAAAATTACCAGCGTATAAATAAATTACCAGCTGTCGCCAGAGGCCGTACGGACTCAGTGTGCCTTATAAGAGGATATTTTACTAAAGTTACCACAAAAGAAATGGTGCTCTCACTCTCTTATCACAGAGTAGGAGCAAAAATAGTTCTTCAGAAAACAGACAGTATTTAAAATACACTTGGCATAACAGAGAAACAAGATTCATCGTGTTTCAAAAACACACACAGCTCCCATTTGCTTACTTACCCACTTACACAGATTTCTTTATTGCAGTATTTAAACATCACACAGCCATTAATGGATTTTAGCCTCACAAAACCTGTCAAGTTGGTAAATCCCTCAAGAGATTTGAGACATTCTCAGAAATGAATGGAGGGGACTGCTCAGGATTATAGAGAAAGCTCATCATGTTGACCAGACTTACAGGTCCTGAACTGATTTTCACTAGGTTGGGTAATTCCTAACTAAAGCCCCCAAAATTTATCTTTATAGCACTTAATATAGACCCAGACAGAGGTGCAGAACACTAGAGACAGAATAAGAAATTAATCAAAAGAGAGAATTATCAATGTTTGGTTACAGCATAACTAAACAACAGATGGAGAGAGGAGCCTGCATCTTCAGGATATGATGAAGAAAACCTTAGCTTCAGCAGATTTTAATTCCTCCACATGCTTCAATTTAATAACTAATCACAAAAACTCACCCAAACACTTAGCAGAAATTAGGAATTTAAATGAAAACATACACATATGGCAATCGACAGTGTAATCACTTATCAGTCACTACTGATAGGATAGACGATTTTTTGATCTTACAGATATAAAGGGCATATATGTGTAATTGATTGGAACAGTACACTCTATGTGATGAGGTCTTGAGCACTTACTCTTAGCCTGTCTTTGGGCAAAGCAACAGCTCCTTGCTTGATGATTTCCAGAACTCGCTCCACTGACAGCTCAGCTCCAGCTTGCTCTAATCGGGAGCTGAAAAAGCTGATCACCTGGAATGAAACATCACAGCACATAAATAAATAGAAGAGATCTTTGGATCAGTTTATACACAAAGCTGTCATCTTCTTTTTTGGCACTGCTGTATCTGCTCTTCTTTAAGAATAATCACGTTACTGCCTGTGTCACAGCCAGGGAGAGTTTGTTAATGTCAAGTTAGCACAACTCTCAGCATCCTCCTGCAGTCAGTTTTAACAGACAGATGATTTTACAATTTAACACATACAGCTGAATTAATAGATTTACATTTTCAAGTACTGTGCATTGGCACATGCCTATATTTCTCTCTGTCAGTTCTGCCCATCAGGCTTTTGAGTTCTTCCAGTCTTTCTATAATTTGAGCTAGACATTTACTTTGACCGTGAAGCATTAAAGTAAAATCACTATAGTTTCACTGACTTCTGGACAAAAGGCTTTAAGACAACTATTAAGTACCTCAATATGAGAGACTACATGATTTCCTGGGGGCTGTGCAGCACTCAAAGCCACGCCAAGTGGATGGTGAGAAGAAAGTCCACAAAGCTCCTCTTCTACCCAGATTATCCACCGCAAGTGCCGCACATACCTTCCACATCTTGCATTCTAGGCCCAAGGACCTGCACATTTCTTCCCATCTTCCAAGCATCCCCCTAGTGAATCCAAGCTGATTTTCCCCATATTTCTCTCCCCACCCCATTTTCTGCAACCCAGCTGGTCCTTGTTAGCTAGAACTCAGTTAGGTCAGGCTTTAACTTTTATCCCTTTCCAAGCTCAGTAGGTCACACCAGAAGCAGACATCCCACCGGCAGTTCTCCATGTGGGACATCAGAAAACCTCCATTTCTATAGCTCCTTTCATCCAAAAAGAACACACTTTGCAAACCCCATCCCTTATCCAAGGGAAATCCCTCAGACACACAGGAGATGCAGGACTCAGAACAACACAAAAAGAGTCTGGGGAAAAATTTCAACACCTACTTAGAGTTCTCTGGAAGTACCACAAGGGGCACTTGGTAGAGCCTGTCTACACCAGAGCACCTGGCTCCCCCTGGGCTGGAGGCAAGCACAGTGCTGTTGGTAGGTTCTGCAAAATCCTGTGAGCTTTGGACACACACTCTGTGGAAAAATACTGATGTTCACTTGTATCTGAATCACAGTCCCAGTCCATCAAGTAATCTTCATTAATTCTCCCAAGTAGAAGGGGGGGAAAAGTGTATTATACTACGAAATCTCTGCTGAGCTCTCTTTGTTCTGTAGTGAGACACAGCTGGAGCCAGAAACCATTACCCTAATTATGCCTCCCAGCTCAGCTGCTGTTCATAAAACAAAGACAGCTGATGGCTTGATTACTGTGAGATTCAAATTTGTTGTTCCTGTTTGTGACTCCCCCCTGCCAAAAGCCCAGCCCTTTTTTTGAGCTGAAAGACTTGCTGGGATCTCTAGAAACTCTTGCACCAAGTGAATGAGACAGAGGCAGACTAAAGTTGCTGGAAGCTGCTTTTCGGGTTTGTTATGGGGTTTTGGTGTTTGGTTTGTTTGGGGTTTTTTCTTGTTTTGTTTTGTTTCTAACAACAGAAGTAGGGAAGTCAGTCAAGAGAAAATTCTGGTTTAATCTTCCGTGCTGTCCCTACGATTATCTCCATACTCGAGCAGAAAGGGAGAATTTCACTGCCTCTGGCAGATGCTGCAGGTAGCATTTTACATTCTTAGAGATAAGGGCCTGGTGGAGCACTGTGATCTCTGATCCTTAAAAAAAAACAGGAGTAGGAAGATGTGCTGAGTTCATAAGCAAAGGAGCTGGAGGGAGGGACCAGAAATAACAAAGTAAAACAGCAAGAAACAGCTTGTGCAAAGAGCGTGAGGACCTCAGAGTGAGGCTGACATGGTTTTGGCACAGAGTTTGGGACAAATTGCTGGTGAAGGATACACAGCTCACAGAGGAACAAGCAAGTTGCCCGCAAACTTTGAAAGAAAAAAACCATCTTCCTGCATTTCAACACTCCTCTGTTGTCAGTAATCACTGGTGAAAGCCATCCTCGCCCAGGGCAGGCTCCTGCAGAGAATCCATCCCAGTGGCACTGCCTTGTTAGCTCAAGTTCTGCTAAACCACAACAAAAGCAAAACTTAATATTTAGCTTTTAATCAAAAGGATAAAACACTATCATAATGCAAATGGATAAAAAACTGAATGAAGCTCACAGATACTCCCTGAATTCTGACGTTTCCTATTTCAGGAAGGCAAACCCTTCAATCTTAACATGTTTTTAAAAGACTTATGTTTTTGTGGTAAAGGTACTAATCTTCTTTGGGTTATATTTCAAAAGATCAAAAGTTAGACAGGCTTCCAGTATTTTCAGGCTATGTCAGCATTTTAGAGAACTCTGAATGGCTATTTTTGATATGTACTTGATGACTAAAATTAAAAATATCTACTTTAATAATGGTACTTATCTCCAGGTGTTATTTGCCTTCAAACAATACAGAAATGGAGTACTTTTCTAATGGAACCTGAGAGCACAACACCCCAGTGAGGCAGTCAGGTACCCAATGAGTACCCCAATGAAGTAAGAAAACAGAAAAAAGCAAAAAGAAAAATAAAAGAAGATGGATTATACAGAGGACATCCTAAAAAAGGCATTTGCTTGTTAGCTCCAGATCAGGAATAAAACCAAAAACCATCCAGCATTACATCCCCCATGGCAAGCTCCAACCTCTGCAGCAGAGGTTCCAACAATTTTCCTACTAATCTAGTCAAATATAAAAACATAAAAGCTCAACATCATATTAAGGAAGAGCAGCCTTTTCCTTTGAAAGGGCTTTAATTATCTTCTACACTTAAGCAACAGAGCTGAATTTAAAATAAAAATGAAAATTAACAGATTTCAACTCCTTGCCCAATTGAAAGTAAAATGAACCAGAAAAAATAAACTGGGTGAATAGTATTAAATGAGTTTCAGGTTTTAGTACATGTTTTAAAACCAACTGAGCATATGACTGTATGAACAGAAAAACCTCAGATCTTACGGCAAATAAACAAGGCTGAGAGATGGTGTCTTCCTGATACCCTGAAAATTAATTTTCTCATTAATTATTTGGGCAACTGGTCTAAGGAAATAGAAAACAATTGCAAAGACTGCTTAAGAAGAAGAGTAAGAAGAAACCTCACAAGTTGCTGTGAATTATTCTTTTCCTAGTCATGCTGAGCACTGAAAGGCCTCTCCATGAAGGAACATAACCCATTCTAAAGAGCTCTCTCTCCAGTCTGGCTTCCCTATTAACAGAGATTAAAAGGCACATCTAATCCAGGATTAGACAACCCTTCATCAGGAATATCTGATCCCTATCCAGATAAAACGGTGGATGGAGAGCCTTGCCCCGTGCAGAGCGTAATCCTGGCTGTGCAAGGTACCCAGATGTGTGGTACGACAGGCACAGGGGACCTGGCTTGGCCACCTCCAGCTCAGGCATTGCCAAGGTTTGTATTAAAACACCATTAAAATTTCTAAAAAAACCTCTTTTCTATAGCAATTTCCAAAACTGGTTTTAATCATAGAGTCACGGAATGGTTTGGTTGGGAAGGTTAAAGGTTAAAGACCATCCAGTGCCACCCCTGCCATGGGCAGGGACACCTTCCACTAGCCCAGGGTGCTCCAAGCCCCATCCAGCCTGGCCTTGGACACTTCCAGGGATCCAGGGGCAGCCACAGCTGCTCTGGGCACCCTGTGCCCGGGCCTCACCACCCCCACAGTGAAGAGTTTCTTCCTAGAGATCAATTTTCCATGAGAAACCAATGTTTTCTTTTGTTTTCTAAACAGTAAACCTACAAGGTATTGCCAGAGATTAAAAGTACTACGAGATTAGAATGATTTAGAAACATTTTTCATTTAAAGGCAATATTTTAGGTTTTGGAGATTATTTTTGAGATTGCGAGGGAACAACCACAGTGTGTGTTATTTCACTCAACTATTGCTTTCAATTGGGCTGCAAGGCTGAAGTAACAAAATATTTCCCTTTACAGCATGCCAACAGCAAAGCTATCAAGGGCAAGATGTTTTCTCCACTTGGATTCTGTCAGCAGATGCTGAAGTGCTGTGAGGCCTGCGGCAGCCCAGGCAGTGCCGCTGCTTAATGAACATGACAGCTCCTCTCCTTCTCCTCCAGCTAAAAATAACAGTACAACACATTGCTGCCTCCTTTGCCTGCAACTGCAAAGGTCAGCTCTGCAAGACAGAAGAAAAAATTACTTGGCACAAAATGAATATGTCGTGAACCTGTTTTTGTCAATTTTGTTTCCCTTGGAAAGTGATTGAAAGAAACACTTTGAGTATTTTATTTCCAGCCATGTTCACCACTGGGAGAGTAATATGGTGTATTGATGGCACACTGAATGGAGAAGAAAAGAAGAAAACAAACCTCTCGTTGTAAAGTACCACAGGATTAGCACTTCAACTAAGTAGAGCTTCCGTAGGGAACCATAAATCACAGCTACATTTGGTATCCAGTAGTCATACCTGGAGCAAACGGTAGGCAAAGCCAACCGTCGCTGATTTAAGAAGGGGTGAAACTGCTTTTGGTGATTCAATAGCAGGAGAAACACAAGAGGTTAATCAGCAAACTTGAAGTACTGTATTTTTCAGAATCACCTTGAAATGACAAGCATGTTCAAGGACACATGAGCTTTTCCAGGTATTCTGCTCTCCACTCCTAGGGTGTAGGAGTGAGGAGAAAAAAATAGGCAAAAAGACCCCCCCCAAGCAAAGAAACATCAACAAAAAAACTCCAACCCAAACCTACCAAAACCCAAAATTCTTAGAGTATTTACCCAGGCTCTGGTAATCAGCAGGATCAAGGTTTTTCTAAGGACATTTTAAGGCAAGCCATAAAAACTTAGCTCTAAAGTCCTGCAGGTCTTACAATAGGGATTGCTATGCCAGAGAGAAGCCAACTTGATTGATTTTAAGATCTAGCAGGGAAATGTCTTTGGAGAATTAAATTCCTTGTAGGAAATTGCATCAATCAAGTCCTTTGCATCCCTAAGCCATTGCTCCCGACCTCCTGATGTCTATCAGACTATTTTGCAAACAAGATTCTAGCAGCTCCTAGTTAGGTCTGTTCCACCACCTGGTATCAGTCGCTCGCTCCTAGGAAATATGAGAGCAGTGAAAGCCAAGGAGTTCTCACCATGGCCATGAACCAAATGCAACTTTAGGAATGATAAGCGAAGACTCTCCACCAAATTCCTGACATATCTGAGGTGGCTGACCAAATTATAGACCACCTCTGTAGTGAAGGCATATAGACAGCTCCCAGCTGAAATATCTCTGCCCAAGGCCAGAAGAAGAACCATAGCATTCCTCTTTGTTCATCATCCAGAAGAAGAATATCCCATTTTAGCTAAACAAGATGCACTATCTCCTACTAAAACGGCTTTCTAAAATGAAAAGTAAAGTAATAGGAAGCAGAAGCTATTTTGATTTCAGTTTCTTTTGTACAGCATTAATGTTTCCCATATGCTCCCAATCAGCCGGCAATGGCGGGTTTTAAGATCATTTATAAAAACACAGAGGCAAATAAGCAGTTTTCAATAAAAAGTGTTTGATACACTGATGATCCTTACACATTCACCTGTTTTTGCCTCAATGATGAAGCACACTGAGATTATGTGCTATCTCCAGAGTAAACTGAATGGTTCAAATCCTGAGGAACAGCCCAGAGTTACTGTGGCCAGGTCTGCACTGAAGGCAACCTGGGAAATTCCTGCTCTGGTCTGAGCTCTGGGGGCTGCAGAGGCATCCCCACATCTACCTCTGCCTACAGATCTATGCTGGTCTGTCCTCTGCCCCAGTGCCATTCTGCCAAACGTCTGCCATCCAGAGGTCTCCAATGCTGAAGTCTCTGCAAACCTACCACAGTGCTTCATTATTACTAACCTTGGAAAAGTCTTTCCTTATGATCTGCAAACCCACAAGTATGTGAAAGAGATTATTTCACTTCCCTTCACAGCAGCATTTTATTTGAAAAATACCACATCACTTTAGCCCTCCTTTGGCAAATCAGCACCTTCAGAGGTTTTGTTTTCTACAGCTCTTATTTCTACCTGGAATTTCTTTCATGGTGCCAGCTGACCATGAGACCAGGTGGGCAATGGTCCCTGGGCTGTCCCAGCCAGGGTGTGACACAGCCCCAGGGCAGGGCCCGTCCCTGTGCTGGCACTGCTGAGGCACCTCCAGTGCTGGGGACAGCTCTGGGCCCCTCAGGACAAGAGAGACACGGAGGGGCTGGAGCGTGTCCAGGGCAGGGAACGGAGCTGGGAAGGGGCTGGAGCCCCAGGAGCGGCTGAGGGAGCTGGGAAAGGGGCTCAGGCTGGAGAAAAGGAGGCTCAGGGGGGCCCTTGTGGCTCTGCACAACTCCCTGACAGGAGGGGGCAGCCGGGGGGGTCGGGCTCTGCTCCCAGGGAACAGGGACAGGAGGAGAGGGAACGGCCTCAGGCTGGGCCAGGGGAGGCTCAGGGTGGATATTGGGGAAAATTCCTCCATGGAAAGTCTTGTCCAGCCCTGGCAGAGCTGCCCAGGGCAGTGTTGGAGTCCTCATCCCTGGAGGGATTTAAAAGCCATGTGTTGAGGACGTGGGTCAGTGGTGGCCTGGGCAGTGCTGGGGTAATGGTTGGACTCCATGGTCTTGAAAGTCTTTTTCAACCTAAATGATTTTGAGATTCTAAACCCAGAGTAATCCAGCTAAGATGTCACCAGCGTGAGTAGGCTTAGAGGACACCTCTGGGTTATTCTTTGCTTGTATGCACACAGAATTGCAGCAGATGCCTTCTTCTATTTGCACCATCAACTACTCATTATTACATCCCCAGTACATTCTCCAATTAATTCTTTATCAAATTTTTAGCCTTTTCACCTCTCCCATGCTTCCTTTTGGTTGATGAGTACATTATGTGCAACAGAGTAAAAATAATAAGCATTTAAGTCTTTATATGTCATATCTATTTTATACATTCTTGACAAGGCAAACTGGCAACTGTTCTGGCGTCCAAAACTCATTACAGACTTTACATGCTCTGTATTTTGGTCTGATTTCTGCAGTATGAAACATTATCACACTGTCTGTTAGTATTTCTCTATGAAATACAAATCTGGACTACAGTTTACAGTCAGAGAATCTTTCATCAATTGGGGGCAGAATTTGCTGGAGCAGAGGGATGTCAGAGTGACAAAGCATGTAACAGGCACCTACTGCTCATGTGAATCTCTAGAGCTATCTGATGATGGAATCATAGAACCTCAGAATGGTTTGGGTTGGAAGGGACCTTTAAAGGCCATCTAGTCCAATCCCAATGCACCTTCCACTATCTCAGGGCGCTCCAAGCCCTGTCCAACCTGGCCTGAACACTTCCCAGGATGGGGCAGCCACAGCTGCTCTAAAAACCTGTGCCAGGCCCTCATCCCCCTCACAGGGAACAATTCCTTCCCAATATCCCACCTAACCCTGCCCTCTGGCAGTGGGAAGCCATCAACCCTTGTCCTGTCACTAAACACCATTGTCAGAAATTACACTCCTGGTTCCACTGCAGCACAGGTGCAGATAATCCAAATCTACTTTGCTGCTTATGACCAGAGAAAGTACCAACAGAGGGAGTCAGGATGTAGCAGAGCCCCTGCAGACATACTTGGGGAGGCTTCAGAAAAGTAATTCTTCTTGCCCACTCTTCTATTACCAAAAGTTGCAACATTTACCATTTCCATCTACAATTTACACAATTTGGGCCACAAAATTCCATTGATCACAACAGCCTGAAACCTAACATAGCTCCCCAATATACAGGAAGTTGGTGGATCCATCCTCTTCTAAATAACCAGCCTTGGTCACACGAAAAGCCTGGCCAGTCTCACTATTCTGTCCAAAAGCAGGCTGGGGTGGATGCTAAAATAAGAATATAAGAGCAGGTCAAGAATAGGGAGATCCTCCCCATGAGTATATCCTCCCACCTTCCAGCTCAATTTATTGAGTCAAACCTTTTAAGATTTTTTTTCTGACTCTTTTCACAGCACAGCCACATTTCAGACATCCACAATGTCCCATACAGGAGTGAGAATGGAGCTCCCAGCTCCACCACTGCAGAGAAAATCCTGTTAAAGTTCTTGGAGACAGAAACTCATTTTGGTTCTTCTCAGATCTTGCCCACATGGCTCCCAGACAAGCTCCCTGCAATGTGTGCAGTAAAACTAAAATGATTTGCCACTGTTTCAAGGGACAGCAAGACCAGTTAGAACATTCTGGCTATAGCACCCAAGACAAAGACCGGTTCTGTATGGTGCTGCCAATACTGTGTATGAAGTGCAGGACATGACAGGGTAGACGAGGAGTCAGATGAATCTCATCTTTTATTCAGATCTACAAGCCTGACAGCTCTTACCACTTGCCAGATGGTGACAGGTACATTTAAAAAAAAAATTAAAATAATTCTTTTTTTGACATCCTCGCTTCTCTAACAAAGGAGCTATTTAAAAATTCAACATGCTCCCTTGGAAAGCTTTAAATAGTTTCTGAATGTAACTGGCATTATGCTGTAACCCAATATTAAATAGTTTTGGGGAGGAATTGTTTAAATTGTTGAGGAAAACCTACATTTAAGTGTTACAAAGGAAAGGACGTGCTGCTGTCTGTGGGAGGCACAGGGCTGCAAGCAGAAGGATCTGGCCACCACCAGTTATCCTGGATGTGGGCAAGTAACCAGAGAAGGTCCCTATCTCAGTCAGGAATGTAGACAACTGTTATCTTCAGTGCACCATATCCTCTTTACACAACCTGAAGACATCTTGCTCTACTCATGCAGACAGTATCATGCTGCCTGTAGTCTGCAGCTGCTGAAAGTTTGGAGAGTTTTACGCTTCAAGTCCTCCACTCCCCAAACTCTTGCATGACCAGAAAATGTGAAGTGAGAACAGAAGAGGAAGGAATAGGTACAGAGCAGGATTTCAGTTCAACATTTAAAATTACTTTCCTTTGTGGGCAATCAGATATCTGTCAATCCTCTGTAATTAAAAGCAAATCAAAACAGACACTTGGAAGATTACTAGACACATTAAAGTGTTATTCACTGCATCAGAGACTCAGCACCCTGCTCAGCCCTCCCTTCCAGTATTTTGCATCCAGTGATCATAGCGTGGCTTCAAGCATTGCTCAGCTCTGCAAATATTGACCAGAAGACAGAGAAACATTTGTAACGGTTAAAATTTTTCTAGCAGAAGTTCAGGCTTTCCATATGAACATTAAAACTACAATCAGATGCAGAAATAATAAACAACTGTTTCCCAAAGTCATACTATGCAGAGAGTCACACTGGTAACAGCTTCTCATCCACGGCTATTTTCTTCTGCTTTCTTCTAAAATATTTCCTTACACAAGCAGAAGGTTGCTATGATGAGAACACTTGGCAGGTGATAACAACACATATTCAGATACAGCCAGGGAATAAGGCAACTCTTTCATTATTTAAAAGTAATTAATCATTATTTTAATCATTAATAGGTTGGTGATAAGAATAAGACAAAAGAAAAAGCATTGTTTGATGATGAAAATCAGCTTTTGCTCTCCTGAAAGGCAGGTTTCTAACAAGGAGCAGTCAAGAGAAGCTGACATTGTCCTCCCTTTGGGGGGTAAAAGATGTGTCACAGCTTGGGAACTTCTTACCAGAGGCATCTCAAAATCCCTCTGATTCTCCTGAGTTAAAGATGTGGGAAAGGATTGTTAAAGAAATTAAAGGGTTGGAACTAAATGATCTTTAAGGTCCCTTCCAACCCAAACCATTCTGTGTTTCTATGTTGCCCAGAAGTCATCACAGTGCAGGCCCAGAAAACAGACAAGAAAAATTCAACATTTTAAAACAAACTGATAAGAGGTGATTAATATTTTCCACCTTTCAAGAGTAAAAGGAGAGCACATAACCACGTGTAAGCATCCTTGAAGTCATGTACCACTCACCAGGTCTATATTTTGCATGATGTCCTGGAAGGAGGGGTGAGTGCGAAACTGCTCGAACAGATCCCGCTTGTAGAGCAGTGCATACACCAGGTTGGGGTTGTGATGGAGGGAGTTGGTCAGGCAGGAGTTGATGATCTCCAGCATCATTCGGATCACTTCCTCAATCACATTCAGGTCTTGTGCCTTTAAGAAAGGAGCAAAAGGTCAGTGTGCCCTTTTCCGTTGTAAAATATTGAGTAATAAAGGCAGTGCACAGGCAATTATTACTAATAAAGCCATTAGCTGGTTAATGTCTCTATGGTGAGCAAATCCATGTGTCTGGAAAGGAATCTGTTTTCTCCAATAATCACCAAAATTTTAATTGAAATGCATCATACTAGTACTCAGCTTCACAGCTTGATTCTCCCAATAGGAGCCACGACATAAAGCATTACCATATTGTAATCAGCCTAATTCACTACGGGTTAAGTGAACACAGTCTTTTCAACCCTTCCTGTTTCTAGGTAAAAGCACTTCAGCATATAATCAATTTATTGCATTTTTTGTTGAGCCCCTAGGCAGGAAGGAGGGATAGTGAAAAGAGCAAAAAAATATCAGAGAAATAAAAAGCAGTGGGTGAAAGAGAAAAGCAAAGGCAGGAGAAGGAAAACTGACTGGATCAAACACCACTGCACCTTGAACATCTGTCACTGTTACCAGACTTTTCCCCTTCGACTATTTTTTAAAATTATTTTCTTGGCATTGAAGAACACTTGTAATAAATGAAAAAAGGAATCTCCTGTTACAGTGCACTAAGCCTTCACACTAAGATAAACTTGTAGAGCTTTTCATTTTGTCAGCGCATTTGACAAATCATTCCTAATGATTCTGAAACTCGAACTTCCTAAGCTGAACAAGCTGGTATGTGAACTCCTGCCAGCTGTCTGGATTTCCCTCCTTGAGCTCCACACCAAGATCTCCAGTATGGTTATTCAGACTGTCTGTCCTGCGTTGGAATAGGTAAAAAAGGGCAGTTCTACCTTGTTTTTATCATTAAGTTCTCTCCATCACATCAAACACTAGTCTGTGAGACTTTACAGGTCTGGCAAGAATGTGAACCATACCAAACCATTTTCTGCTGGGTATGAACAGTGAAACTACCGACATTTCCTTTTGCCAACTGCCCACAAAGTTCATTTTCTGAGTTATCACAAGGCACTTACATTCTTCATAACAAGGCAGTAGTTACAACAGTGTTTTGCTGGGCTGTCATTCAATCTGCACACAGTTATTTTCTACTATTAAGTAGCACTGTAGGAATTGTCATGTGGCAGATGTATGCTCTCACTGAGGCAGAAGAGAACACAGGAACTTTCATTATCCTGTTTAGACTCATAAAGAGCAAAATTCTTTGCTACCACTTTGCTTTTGCTGCTTTCAATGCAAAGCAAGGTGCATTTCTCCCTAGAAGTGTAGATCACAGAATCCCAGAATGGTTTGGGTTGGAGGGAACCTTAAAGCTCACCCAGTCCCACCTGCTGCCATGGGCAGGGACACTTTCCACTGTCCCAGGCTGCTCCAAGCCCCATCCAGCCTCGCCTGGGACACTGCCAGGGATCCAGGGGCAGCCACAGCTGCTCTGGGCACCCTGTGCCAGGGCCTCCCCACCCTCACACACAGCAATTCCTTCCCAATATCCCATCTGGCCCTGCCCTCTGGCACTGGGAAGCCATTCCCTGTGTCCTGGCCCTCCATGCCTTGTCCCAAGTCTCTCTCCTAGATGTGGCCCTGCAGAAGGCAGCATCATTCCCCTAACCTGCTCCACCTTTCTTTTGTGACACTGAGGACCATGGAGAAGTGAGATCCCATCCTTATTCCCACACTTCAGTCTGGTCATCCCCAACATTTGTCTTCTACATGTACAAGGGAGATTTAAGGGGAAGCCTTTTGGAACTCTTGTTTGAAGAGGAGTATCTGGTGCATGCTTTCCAGTAAAATTCCTTCTTCAGCAATGACACCCGACTGTGGAGGATACAGATTTTCTTCTGAATGTGTCTCCTATTTTTTAATGACTTTGCCACCAAAATTAGCATTGTAGTGTAGCTAACAGTGATGGCAGAAACCCTCACAAAGCTGATTACTGTCAATGGGATCACATTCTTCTATGACAGAAATAACCTTTACTTTCAAAACACAGGTGGTTCCTCTGCCTGTAGTTACCTAGTTATTGTGCTATGAAACAGCATCCCAGCTAGGTGTTGTGAAGGGTATGTAATGGAAAATATTACATAACTGCTTTAGCTGGGATCTGAAGAAAAATCCAGACCTGTCTAACTCACCTGGGGAGTAGTGCTTGCCTATCAACTTATATTTACTTCAGAATATGATGTATTATGGTGTATTTTAAAAAGCTCTGAGCACTGGCATAATTCTCCCCCCCAGTGCAGCAGGCTGACCCGGTGACCAAGACATTATCCTAAAATACAGATTACAGGACTTTCACAGAAATATTATGATTCAGATCAAGTGAGATCTATCCAGTTACCAGAAAGGTAACAAACCACACAACTACTTTTCAAAAAAATAAATACTTTTTAATAAAAGGTGTTCACCTTAAAGCCCATGCATACAGCTAATTGAAACAGAAAGCATTGTTAACCATCTTCCAGCAGGTTGGAGACTCTGCTGTGTTCAGCTTCAACAAATGAAAAGATTCAGATGTTATTGCACAGTAATTAAATTTAACATTTTTAAGAGTTGATGGACAGAATCAACCATCTGTATTTCAGCTACCACATTTCAGGTGAAGAATCTGGGACCCCCACAAAGAAAAGTAGGAGATATAGTGAAAATTTTTACTCACAACTGACTACACAAAAAAGAATTTTTAAGAAGAAGGATCTCCGTAGAAGACAGAGAAGTGGCACTGAATCCCTGTGTTGCATATACATTATCAGGAGAACTGTCCACTCCTATAATTAGAGATTGAATCATTTCTAAGGGTTTAAAAGTTTTCAAAACAAAGGAAAAAACAAGCATAAATCCAAGGACAGCATTTGGACGACACAGTGGAGGAATGCTGATAAAATGCCACGTGGTTTTGTTGCTCTGTATCATCAGTATCAAGCTATGGCCCCTCTGCATCCAGACATGGTATCAAGACAGGTATAAATAAAGTTACAAAAACGTTTTGTTGATGCAGTTTATCACCCTGTATATTACTTTCAGAGCAGCTGAACACAGCTGAAACGCTGAATGTGTGTGGCCAAGCAAGGACTAACACATCATCCTCAGCAGCTTTGTAAGACCATTTTTTTTTTTTACTGGATTAGCTGTTATATGAAAAGAAAAGTCAGATATCGATTTGTGAAACGTAGACACATTTCAATCTATTGAACAGTACATTTAAATGAGAGGAGTTAAAAGTTTCCTATTGCTAACAATTGACAAATTCAGTGCGGCACTCACATGTAAAATTATTGCAGTATTCCTTTACAAAACACAACTCAAATAATGCCTCTGTCAACACTGACGTGTACCAGTCCTCCCTCACCTATTTTTTCAGTTTATTGCCATAGAAATAATTACAACTATCATTAAAAAGAAAGGTGGAAGCTAAAAGTTTGGTACCAACTCTATGAGACTGAAACCATGCCTGCAAAGGGGATGGGAATGTAGGCACAGCACTCATGTTACTGTCGGTAATTCTAGGTAGTCACCTCGTGTTCCTTCTTAGGAGAGAAATTAAATGTGGTGCTTTTTTGCAAGGATTCTAACTTTTAAGGCAAAAAGGCAGATGTTTGGTCACGTTCTAGATGCACAAGGAATAAACCATGCAGCAACAGACAAAAGAGAGCCAGGTACATGTCTGGGTAGTCTTTTGTTAAAAGGAAAAAACAAGTAATCATGCCAGAGAAAAGAGAATGGAAATAAGCTGAGAGGATGCAGGGGAAAACACGATGAATGAGAACATTATCTGGGGAAAAACAATTTGAGTTTGATAAACACTATCAAGGAACACACAAAGGTTCAAAGCCAAGGCAAATGATCAGCAGAGCTGGATGTTCCTGGATCTGACCATCCTGGAATATTGTTGCTTTCCTTATTGCAATACAATTAATAATTAGCGTGGTATCCTCCTGGGCAAAGACTTTCACAGAATTTAATACTTACATCCTGATGTGTAAAACCACTTGAAAAGTATATGGTTTTTAAATATCAAGAGAAGTCAAGCAGCCTAACCATGAAACCCCAGGCATTTGCTTATGGTTCAGTTCCTTACAGACATATTTACCCATCAAAAAACAAATCACTGTCAGCAGAGGATGCAAAAACTCAGTGTCACCAAAAACCTGTTTAATTTATGGTCTCCATTTTCTGGTTCCCACAATGGAACATTCTGAGTGCTCATTCTTTTAATTCAGTTTGACATTGAATTTATTTTAATTATTGTGAAGATAAAAAACTGATTTAAAAAGTTCTATTATGAATGAGTGCAAATCTCCAGCCTCTAAATGTTACCAGTTCTGAGGAGATAAAGGGAGGCATGTCCTTGTGTAATTCAGCTTAAGGTTGCATAACCATCCCTCATGGTTTGTACTGTCTAATATAAACAGAGTCAAAATTATTCAGCTTTCTGTTTTCTTTCCTTTAAAGTTAGCTTATATGGAAAATAATAGCTGGTTGAAAACTCAGAATTTTGTGAGTTGTGATGCTATGAAATGGCATCAATAAGCAAAGGTGGACATGAGCCTCTCTTCCATGATGAAATTAGCCCCTTGACTAGCCCGGCCCATCTTTTGACCCTCAGTCCCAGGTCCAGGCTGGAAGTCAAGCACTATCCTTTTTCAGAGTGGTACCCAGGGCATTGCACAGCATGGATGGTGACAAATTTCTTAATGATATTTTGCATTTTTTGATCATTAACCCAGGAAGATATGCTGCACGCTCAGCTACAGCTGGCACAGGTTTCTCAGAGCAGCTGTGGCTGCCCCTGGATCCCTGGCAGTGTCCAAGGCCAGGCTGGACAGGGCTTGGAGTAACCTGGGACAGTGGGAGGTGTCCCTGCCCATGGCAGGGGCTGGAACAAGACGAGCTTTAAGGTCCCTTCCAACCCAAACATTCAGAGATTCTGTTCCATGATCCTAAGAAACACTAGTGAGCAAACCTAAGTCTCGTATCATGTCCACATAACAATTACATACTTCAGACCATGTATCATAGATATGATTATATATTTCTTTATTGCGAGCTGGAATTCACTTAAATGCAACAATTTGGTTTTCCCCCCTTTTATCTGGATGTACAGTAAACTCCAGTCCAAAGCAACAAATAACTAAGCCTGAAGAGGTCTGCTTTTTAACTTTTTTACAAATTGGTGATCTAACAGAGCAACTTTTCCTTTGTGGCAAGATCCATACAAATGGTGTCATGCACCATAAGACAATGGGCACAGACACCCAGGTCACTGGTGTGTACAAAAAAACCCCCACATTTCTCACATCACAGCAATTTTCCAGCCAAATTATACTTTCAGCTAAATAACTGCTAATTATACAGTTAGCACAATAAGCAGGAAGACGCTTATCTGCCTAAAAAAAGGAAAACCTGAGCAGGGATTGGTAAGGGAGTATGCTACAACTGCACAATGTAAATAGGGTGAAAGAAAACAACAGGAAAAGGCATGCTGTGCTGAAATCTTAATTCAAAGAAACCTGACGAAATAAAGTGGAAATGTCACATGTAATTGCAGAAGAAATACTTGAAGGAAATGCAGGCTGACAAAAAAAACATGTCCAAACACAATTCTGAACTTAACTGCTTATGACAATGAATGGCTTTTAGTGAGTGGGAACTTGCTGCCAGTAATAAAATGCTTTGACATTTGAATTTTCAGAAGTGCAAGTTGCTTAGTGTCAAAGCTTGGTGGCTTTAGCTCACTTTGACCGCCACTGCTGGTCTCTCTCCAGCGGAGCCAGGAGTGCACACAGTGTGCAAAAGCTGTGAAGCAGCTACTTAAAACAGCTGGACATGATGTAATAGTTTCCTTCCCACGAACTCCACAATTCACAGAAGGAAAACCATCTTGGACTCTGCGAGTTCTGAGTGACCCCTTAAGGACATCTGCTCCTTTTGCCTCTCTTTGCAACTCAGAGAATCACAGGATGGTTTGGGTGGGAAGGGACCTTCAAGCCCATCTTGTTCTACCCCCTGCCATGGGCAGGGACACCTTCCACTGTCCCAGGCTGCTCCAAGCCCCGTCCAACCTGGCCTTGGACACTGCCAGGGATCCAGGGGCAGCCACAGCTGCTCTGGGCACCCTGTGCCAGGGCCTGCCCACCCTCACACACAGCAATTCCTTCCCAATATCCCATCTGGCCCTGCCCTCTGGCACTGGGAAGCCATTCCCTGTGTCCTGTCCCTCCATGCCTTGTCCCCAGTCCCTCTGCAGCTCTCCTGGAGCCCCTTTAGGCACTGGAGTATCAGGGAGGGCTGCACCATGTCTTTGTTGTTGCATCCACACTGTGGGACCTTCCATAATCTTCAGAGCTGAGGCTGAAGGCCTCATCTGGGTGTAGGAATAGAGAAAAGGTGAGGGTGGAGGTTGCACAGGCAACTGTAATTATGGCTGTTCTCCATTCTGAGCCCCTGTCCATGATGACTCACTATAGCTCTTCATCTGTAATATTTTCAGTGAGATTCAACAATTTGTGAACATAAATCATAAAAAATTACAGTCGTAAACAACTATTTCCTTCATGATGCAGGTATGACTATAAAGGCAATTTTGTCAGCAATGAAAAAAAAGAATACATACACTGCACAATTAACAGGTATCAAAAGGACTAAGAATGCCAAATAAACTCCAAACAGACAAGTTCTGCCATTTTTTTTTTTACCAGGGAGAAACCGGCAGGAAAAATTTGGTAAACTGTTCCAGATCCATAAGCTGCAGCCACAAAAAGTATAGCTGAACAGACAATTTCAGTTCATTTTACACCACCTTTTTTTTTTAATCTGGCTTTGTACATGCTAAAGAATACTTCCATAAATTATGGTTTTAGACATTCAGTAGTTACTTCTTCTGTCTGTAATGCAGCTATTCCAGATTTCAGGGTGGTATTCCTCAATCTTTTGAGAGGAATAGACAATAGATGCTCCAGGGAATTTCACCTTGATAACATAATTTATCAGCATCTACAATTATAATGACGTGAATTTCCCTTTTGTCTTTATAGGGGAATATCTATGGTTAAATAGTTTCAAATAATTTACTTTATTTTTAGTTAGTTTAAGAGAAGCATATGTATCTTGTTTGTATTAGCTTTGGGGAGCTTCCAAGAGAGCTGTCTGAATTTCCTGCACTTTCAGCAGAAAATAAAACCTTCGACAAAATAAACTCGCTCTGCCAAAGGAGTGGAAGAACGGAGGGGAATGAAGGAAGCTCACAAGAAAGCTGTTCTTACCCTCAGTGAGCAAAGCAACTTCAAAGCCAAGCCTTTGGTGACCAGAATCTTATCTTCATCTCTTTTACTGGCAATACTCTTTGGCTGTTCTATGTCAAACTCAGACAACTTTTGGTAAAGTAGGTACTACATGAAAAAAAGCAGGGCCTATAGTGATTATAACCTCAAGAATTAACCCTGGCATCTCTGATCACTGCTTAGAAATGAAAGCAGACCTGTCACACCAGAGCAAAGCTTGCTGCCAGACACTTTGCTAAAGAAACTTCCCATCCTGACACTCCTCTGCTGCCTTCTCGAGTAACTAGCAAACTGAGAGTGCAGGTTTTCAGCCATGCCGAGCCAGCCCATGCAGGAACACATTTCCCAGGAGGAACACAGCGTTTGCAGCCCATATCCCGATGCCAACACCCACCACAGCCCACGACAAGGCTACACTGTAGCTACACTGTACACCTTGGTGTGTGTCCTGTCCCAGAGGAAAAAGCCTGGCAGCAGTCCTCTCCGAGGGAAAATACACCACAGGACACCTGCCAAGGCAGCAAGCCCAACTGCTTTGATGCTCCAAAACCCTGTTTGCCTGACTTGCACTGGCTCAGGAAATACCAAGCCACACAAATATATCCGAGGGAAGATGCAGATACTTCACTGGTACTTCTTACAGGACTTCACCATACCATGTTTATCATCCAGCTGACCTGCAGCTAATCCACAGCTCATCTCCTGGTCACTCCTTCACCTTCATCTCTTCTTCCATCCATGCCCTTCCTGTCTTTGAAATTCCAATCCTCAACCACTTCACTTTGAAATATTTTAACTTATCCTCCACGTCTCTCGAAGTCAGACTCCAGCATCAATCAAAAATTACTATAAAATGGCCCAGATTCCCTCAGTGCTTTAGTGATTCTTGGTGATGTTTCACTCTCACAGCCCTGTGTCCATTTTACCTGTTTACTGAGGATTTTACAATTCCCAGAACCACAGAATCCCAAAATGGTTTAGTTTCAAAGGTCCACTGGCAGGGATGCCTTCTACTAGACCCAGCTGGTCCAAGACTCCCCATGAATCAAATCAAATAAACTGATTTTCACCCCAACTAGCTTAAAAAAAGTGAATTACTCTGGAAGACATCTACTCAGGGTCAAGCTTCAGAGGCTGGTCTAAGCCTACCAAGAAGCTCCAGCATAAGGGGATGCACCACAATGCCCAAAATACCTGACAGTCACCAGCTGCGAACTCAAACACTCCCCAGACAGTATTCCCAAACCACATGCAACAATGACAACAAAATGCAAACAGTATTCAGTAAAACTGAACCCAATCATTGTCTAAGAGTCCACAAAACCTGGGAAGCAACTGCGGCTAGGAAGATGACAACATTCCTACTAAGAAAATTAAAACTGTGAATTTGCATTTCGTCATACTATACTTGAAATCCTGATGAGGTTTTCTTGCTGTTGAAAGGAAATGAAGACTTCTCCATTCCTCCTTGAAACTAAGCAGTATTCCCTAGAGGTATGGGAAGATTTTGTTTAGTTTGACTGGTAGAACAGGAAAGGACAAGTCCCATACTCAACCACAACTCCGTCATACGAAGGTAAATAGATCATCATGATACAGGCTTTAATTAACAGAACCAATCTACTTTGAGGAGACCTAAAGGACTTTAAAGACATTCCTCAAGTGTAAAAGTTTATGATTCCAGCCCTACACATTCAGCTTCACTGCAAAATATCACCAGCAAAACTGTTTGGAGAAGTTACATAGCAACTGGTGCTGCAGGAACTGAAACCTTGATACTTATCCTGGAATGATAACCATCACAGGATGGTTTGGGTTGGAAGGGACCTTAGAGACCACCTTGTTCCACCTCCGCTGCCATGGGCAGGGACACCTTCCACTATCCCAGGCTGCTCCCAAGCCCCATCCAGCCTGGCCTTGGGCACTGCCAGGGATCCAGGGGCAGCCACAGCTGCTCTGGGCACCCTGTGCCAGGGCCTCCCCACCCTCACACACAGCAATTCCTTCCCAATATCCCATCTGGCCCTGCCCTCTGGCACTGAGAAGCCATTCCCCCTTGTCCTGTCACTCCACTCTCTTGTACCTCTCCACTTCCTCGTAGGCTCCTGTCGGGAGCATGGCAGGTCTTACATATGACAGTTTCCAATTTATGCATTAAACCGAACAGAAATATTAACAGTAATTTAAATAGTACATAATGAAATCTGTAGACCTTGAAGTATATCTTAAAGATGATTTCCGAAGACCCTCTTTGAAGCAAGTGGTTCTCCAAGAAGGAAAAAATTTAACGATTTTGTAGGAAGATACAGTCACTACACAGGCATTCATTTTTGTGTTTCAGTTCCTAGTTAAGTCCAGATTTAAGTACCCTTATCTTTGATTCTTCTTTGGAATGGGTTCTTATTCTTTTTATCCTATGTGATGTTAACTGAAGTACAGAAACCCTTATATTTACAATGGAAAAGAATAAGATGGCAAAACATTACATCTTGCAAATGCCCAGAAAAAAACCACCAATTAGCAGTTTAAACCAAACAGTTTTCCTCACATTTTTCCTTCATGCCTGCCAAACTTTACTACATGCAATACACCAGAGTTACAGGAATGTAATTTATCCACCAGTTCCCTATCACCCCAGAATCATCTCTGACTATATTATCAAATATTTTCTTCATCCTTGATACTATGCTTAGCAGTAACAACTGAGACACTCTTTGTAAAAATACACATACATCTATCAGCATATTTCCTATGAACCACCTCGAGTAAACCATTCAGTGTTATAGATTACTCCAGTCCTGGGATCAGCTCTGGGCCCCTCAGGACAGCAAGGAAATGGAGGGGCTGGAGCAAGCCCAGAGGAGAGAACGGAGCTGAGAAGGGGCTGAAGCCCCAGGAGCGGCTGAGGGAGCTGGGAAAGGGGCTCAGGCTGGAGAAAAGGAGGCTCAGGGGGGACCTTGTGGCTCTGCACAACTCCCTGACAGGAGGGGGCAGCCGGGGGGGTCGGGCTCTGCTCCCAGGGAACAGGGACAGGAGGAGAGGGAACGGCCTCAGGCTGGGCCAGGGGAGGTTTAGGTTGAATATTTGGGAAACATTATTTCATAAAAAGGCTGTCCAGCCCTGGTCTAGGCTGCCCAGAGTGGATTCCACATCCCTGACAAGGTTTTAAAAGCTTTGTGGATGTGGCACCTGGGGACATGGATTAGTGGTAGTTGGCAGTGCTGGGAGAATGGTTGGTCTTGATGACTTTTCCAACCCAAACTCAAGTGGGCTTTTTGAAAGCAAATGATCCTACAATTCTATCATTTTGCAGACCTACCTTCAGTGTCTAAGCAATTTGAATTGAGAAGGTATCAAAACAAACTGAATATATACTGATCCTTGACTAAAGCTGTCAGTTTCAGAGAAGCTAAATTCCTAAGTTCTCTGATTCCTCACTGATCAGACCCCATGGTTCAGCATCTCTGCTGTGACACAGCAAAACCAGCAATGCCTTGGAACCGCTGTCTCCCACTGCAAGTACCACTCTGAATAATTTTGACCCTATCCAAGAGAAAAAACTTCATACACAAGACTGTGTAATCCAAGTCCTCCATACAAACAAAGACTGCATGGAGTTTCCATAATTTCCATACTATCCACTCAGAAGATTTTCCGGTCCTGATGACGCACAGGATGTCAGTGGGAAAAGTCAGTGCTTCTCCCTACCCAGCAGCCAAAAGATCTGTACTCCTGCCCTCGGGGTGAAAATTGCTATTGAAATTTCTGTGGGAGGCATAAGAAAGTCAGAAGGGGTTCGCAGAGCAGACATATCCATCATTACAATTCAGGGAATGCCAAGGAGGCAAGGGAATGGTGTTACTGCTGAGGCCACATCCTGTCCCTGCTTCCACAGTGCAAGGCTCCTGCTCTGCTCAAACACCAAAAATCACTGCAAAGGGAAACTGAGATGGGTAACACAATAATAGAAAATCACCACAAAAGAGAAAACAAACCCGTCTTGACTGCCTCATGACAATATTAAGCATGTTTAAAAACAGTAATTACAAAAAAGATTGATTTAACCTGTTGCTGCTCATATAGAAGGTGACAGTGTGCACACAGGAAAACTTTTATGGTGGTTCAGTATTAAAAAGCAGCAATGTATGATAAAAAATGTCAGGTCCCAGACAGCAGACACTTGACAAGGGCTTATGGCACAAGATTCCCAAACTGCTGTGAGCAGGAATACGTTGCTTTACAGCCATCATCTTGTACCAGAGCTGAAGACAAATCACGGAAAATGCTTTCATTTCTTATGATACATTAAAAGATAGCAGCATGGTTAAAGAAGTAATTCTTTATGACACCACTCAGCACACATACTATATTCATTCTTTCAGTGGTGTTAAATATTTTGAAAATTAAAGGGAATAGATTAACAAAGATGTGTAAACACCTATCAGAAAAATCACATCATTGAGCTTTGAAGTGGTTTGCAGTATAAAGGAGATAAGTTCTTCTAAAATATTAAAAATATAAAAAAGTGGTTTCATTTTCCTCTTATCTTACCAATTCTTCAAAACTAGTCACTGCCAGTGAAAGTATCATTTATTCTATTAACCTGGGCCTGAAAATCCTCCATGAACAAATTTCAAGAACTGCTCTCTCAAGCAGAGTAAAATGGAAATCGTAAGGAGATGAGAAACAGCCTTCTGAGAGCCGATAGCAAACAAACCAAATAAATGGGGTAACTTTTAGATTAAATCTCTTTTCACTACATTCCATCTTATTTTTCAAGGACACTTGGACACAAAGACACTGCATCAGTTCTGATAAACACAGAAGTTGCTGACCACTGCTCTGTTGAATGTTCTGGAAGCACAGAGCAGCTGCAGCCTGAATGCCAAAAAATGAACCTTTAACTGAGATGTGGAAAACCCAAAACTCACAGAAATAATTGTAGAAGTCTATGTACACAGGCACTTGCTCCAAAACGAACTATGAGCAACAGATGGTATTTTCTCAAATGTTGAAGCAAAATGCTCTTGGATAGAAATATGTAAAAACTGCATTATCCAACTAAATAAAATTTCCTGAAATATTTATGAAGTCTTGTCTATTTTGAGACCAAAGTTAATTTTGTGTAGCCAGGTTCATAAAGCACAGCAGTGACAGACAGGGACAAGATGAGAGATTACTGCTGAAAGACAGCAAAGCACTGGGTACATTGTACATCCATCCCAGGGTCCCCTCAACTCTCCCTCACCAAAATCTTGTTTGTGATTATGACTGATTACCTATAATTTACACTAAGTTTTCTAACGAATTCTAATTAACAGTCTACCACGTGGTAAGAGAGCTAATTTATTGTAGAAAAATAATTTTATGTATCAGAAAAGTTCCACGAAGCTTTTTCCCATGGGAATGTAACATGACTCTTCCTATTGACTCTATTTATCAAAATCTAGAAGATTAGTGTTGGAATAGGAAAACTTGTCATTATTTGTTCAGATAACTTTTTTTTGGCTGCATTGAGTAAGCATCTGATTTCTCTGTGAGTGCCACAAATTATCTGCTGGTGAGTAGATGAAAGACCTGCCTTTGGGAACTGCAACATCCATTTTCTCCTCAGTTTATCTGGGGAGAAGAGATATACTTCAGATAATGAGTCCTATTGCAGTGAATAAAACAAATTGAACCTGCCATGTTACAATTCATCTTATTTCTCTAGAACAGGACGGCTGTTTTTTGTTATTAGCTAACATTATCTTTGAGGTCAAGGGTTTGGGTTAGCACACACACACAAATGCTGGAGTGGAACAGGCTCTGTACACACCGTACCAGCTTGATAGCAACAAAAAAATGCATCAGAACACAGTGTCTTTGGAGAACATGTCATGTATTCAGTAGTGGGCCACAGCTCACCCAGCTTGGGCTCCAGCCTGAATATGAACAAGAGCAGCTCTGGAAGAGCTCCACCACATTCCAGTAACATATCTGAAGGGCAGTTAAAAAAAAGGTATCTTACGTGTCTCAACTTTGTTTCAGAGAAGTGAAGGCAATCAGACATCTCCCAAAAGCGCTGGGGATAACAAATACAGGAGGATTAAACAACAACAATGTTTTAGAGGCTTGTCTCCCCAGAGCCTTCTCATCCCCAGGCTGAACACCCCCAGCTCTCTGCCTCTAACTCAGGGCTTGTTAAGAAGTGCTACTTTTTGTCCAGATTCTGGGTTATTGTTTCTATAATTAACCAATTCTGTGGAAGACTTCCTATTTATAAAAGCTGATTTAGCATATGAAATGCGCAATGTATTCCCCCAATTCACTTAGTTCGAAATCAACAAAGAAATGAAAAAATTAGGAGAAATAGCTGATTACATGAAAGGGGAATTAAAAGTTAATCTTTTCAATCACACCTGTGAAAAACATTAGGATGTCTATACAATTCAATATAAATTAGTAACAGAGACTCTTATAAATTTCTACTTCTTCTAAATACATTCTTTACATTTTCTGAGAGGTTTTTCAGAAAGATATTTGACAGAGAACAAGAATCCACTCCCGCCAGCAGGGATAAACAAAACGTTAATTCTCCCTTCTACATTTCTTTAATGCTGTTTTCAGGCCAGGTGATGAGGAAATCAGTTTTCAGTAAGTGGCTTGTTTTGCTCCTTGTGATACTTCATATGAGCAGCAGAGAGGAGCCAACACTTTTTCAAAACCCACTTTTGGTTTTGAATTTCTGTCTATATTAATAATTTTTCTTCTCCAAACCTTTTTCTTATTCACTTCATACCAAGACTGTCTTTTAATATGGCTGACTCATTCCCTTTAAAATACTCTCCTTTCCTTCATCCCGTCATTTGGTCTCCTGGCCACCCACACTGCCAATCAGCAGCAGTTGCGTAACGTTACAGGTGATATTAACGACAGCCATCAGTGGGAGAACTGCCCTCAGCAAGACGCTGAAATGCTGCTCAGGGGGGCAGGACCTCTCCAAGAAGATAAATTTTAAACTGATGAGATTAACTTGCTTCAGTAATGTGGACACAGCTTGGAATAAATGTGGCTCTGAGAGGTAGAAAACGGTCCCGTTTCAACATTTTATAGAATTACAGAATTGTTTAGGTTGGAAACTACTTTCAAGACCACGGAGTCCAACCATTCCCCCAGCACTGCTCAGGCCACCAAGTGCCTCCACGTCACCAAGTGCCACATCCACACGGCTCGAGGGATGGGGACTCCAACACTGCCCTGGGCAGCTCTGCCAGTGCTGGACATCCCTTTCCACGAAGGAATTTTCCCTGATGTCCACCCTGAGCCTCCCCTGGCCCAGCCTGAGGCCGTTCCCTCTCCTCCTGTCCCTGTTCGCTGGGAGCAGAGCCCGAACCCCCCCCGGCTGCCCCCTCCTGTCAGGGAGTTGTGCAGAGCCACAAGGGCCCCCCTGAGCCTCCTTTGCTCCAGGCTGAGCCCCTTTCCCAGCTCCCTCAGCCGCTCCTGGGGCTCCAGCCCCTTCCCAGCTCCGTTCCCTGCCCTGGACACACTCCAGCCCCTCCGTGTCCTCGTTGTCCTGAGGGGCCCAGAACTGGACACAGCATTTGAGGTGTGGATGTTTCAGTTCAGACATAATTGAGCAGCATCTTGACAAGTGAATAACTTCTTCTATTATTTTTCCAGTGTGAAACACACCATTTTCCTCTTACATCATGCTTCTCAAAATCACTGAGTCTTGGTTTACCCTAATTTCTATTGTATTTTTTGCCTTTCCAATGCCAAATCACAGATATCTCCAATGAAGGACTCTAAAGATCTTTGTTATTTTACTTTTTTAATAACTTCTTAGTACCCTTCGATAGAAATAGATGGCTTCTTATTACACAACAACTAAAAACGTACAAAACCCTCACTGGTTAGTCTGTGAATGTCCCTGAAAATATGAAGAGGAGAAATTGGAAATGGAAGGTACAACATGTTCCGTCAGTATCTCATAGAGAAAAAGCAGCACACAAAAATTCCAATTCCAATTAGGTATTTAGTACCAAACAGCCTAAAAGGTTTGGTACATACTTTCTTCCTCATCCATTTCCTCTACTTTATATGGCTGCATGTTTAAAAAAACAATTACTGGGATGTTTATAACATATGGTCACATACTTATGGTTTTTAAGCACTACATTTTTCAATCAAAACCTTGCGTTAGGAACACCAGAAAATTGTTTTAATGCATTGCTGAAATAGATTGCTGTTATAAAAATAAATCCTACTCTTTGGAGAGCTACTGCATTAGGTTGTTCTGTTTGTCTGTGGACGTCTGACCAAGATGAACCATCCAGGTGAATAATTGGTTTCTGAGAAACCCTGAACAACCCACTCATGTGAAAGAGGCAGCAGGAAAAGCACCTAATGACCAAATCAGAAAGGAAGGGTGCTTTGGGGATCAGTACTTTCCCTTTTTTCATCCAAACACTTCAATACTTGTCATTAGTCTGAATAAAACTAATGTTGGTTTACATGGCAGTAATAAACAGTTTTATAGAGAGGCTTATGAGGGCTTTATCTTAATAATGTATCACATTTTCTATCTACAGCTACATCTCAGACCCTTCTAAAGTCCCAGCATTCCCAGGTTTCCAGTTCTCTCAAATGCAACCCAATTAGCTGTGCAGGAGAAAAGTCAGCCATACAAAATTCTCCTGTTTAATTTATGGAGGTGCAAAGGAACCTCAGGATCTCATCCATTTATAAGACAAGTTCTTACAACTTCAGCTCAATCATCTTCTCTTTTAAGGCCACTCATTTAAGCAGTCTTATCAAAAAACACGGGTTTTGAGTACAAAATTTGAACAAATGCCACAGTTTATACCCTTTACTGCAAAATAATGACAATGCCCTAAAACTATATAACTGTTAAAGGAGAATAATAAGTAAAAAATTATGATGTTCATGTTTGGTTTACTCCAAATGTGTCTAAGAAGCGAAACAAGGGGTTTTGAAATTACTTTAGCAGGTGTTTGCACTGCTGATGTCAGAAGTTCTACTTATTTGCTCTCCTGCCTCATAAATCTCAAGAATGGAAGATTTTCAATCAGACGAACATAAGATGCTACTGCCACAGTAAAAGTTCTTTTAAAAAAAAGGAATTTTCACCTTTATTTTCCAAAAGAATGAGAATTTCTAAGTGAAGTAAGGCTTAACGCCATCTATGAAACACAAATATCAGACACCAAGAACACTTTTGTGGAACTCCTGAGTGATGAAAGACCATCACCTTTTTGAAGAACGTCATCTTGACGCTCTTCAATGTATTCGTCCAAAAATCTTTCAACCACAAGCAGTGTATTCGTCAAAACACAATAATGAAAAAACCAGCTGCAAATAACTATTAGTACTTCATAGTAATATATAGAAGTTTAAACAGACTGAACTTCACCAACATCTTTTTTGCAGGATTTCAGGATAGTTCTTCTGCTTAAGGATAATTTATGCAGCATTTTCTCATGAAAGTTTCAATTCATTTAAAGGAAAGAACTGATTAAGAATTCAGATAGAACTGCAGAATTCAGCTATTACTCAATAGAAAAGCTTGCTTTAGATTTGGGTTAGGTTGGTTATTTCAGTCTATTCTGAAATAGCTATTTTTTGTGATATAAAAATAGGGGGATTAGGTAGGAGTAATATTCTATAAAATATAATTCATCTGGAGGAGGCTATGACTAATATTTAGAAAAAGTATTTATAGGCCCTCTGCTCAATACTGGAGACAGGCAAACCCAAGAATAACCTGATACTGAAAACGTTACTTCATCAGCCATCAAGTCAGAGTAATCACAAAGAAGGTATTATAGTGCAAAGCAAGGTGACTATCCTATTAAGCGCAACTTAAACTGCTAGAATCCACATACCACACAAAACCCACTCAGTAGTATTTTGCGTTACCATATGCTTTCAGTAAACAACACCCTAATAAAACATTTCTTCTATAATCACATTTTAAGTTTATTCCTCTAGACAACACGAGAATCTAAAAATTCACCACCAAGTTTTTTAGACCATTAACAATGCATGGCTAAGGCATTAAAAAAATCTTACTGGGTTTCTTGATGACATTTGGAAATCAAAGAAAATAGAGACAAAAAAACCACTGAAGAGACCTAGGCAGTGCTTTGGGTGGCAAGTAGGTGGTTTCTGAGATTTAAAAAAAGATTATGACAAAAAAAACCCCAACACAACAAAACTACCTTAGCTTTTTTCCTCACCCCAGTATTTGACAAATACGGACATATCTCAGTTAGGAGTCTTGATTTAATTTGGCAAAAGTTTCCTATTCTACCAACAGTGTATTCAGCTCTACATATTTTGTGCGTTCTTAGCAGTTACCACTGAGCAGTACTTTACAGACTACCAGCTGAACAACGTTAATTGCATCACACTAACTCTATTACGGCCGACCAGTTTATTTGGAAGTGGGTTTAATTTCATTTCTGCATCATTACTGGAGTCATCAGATCATCGCAGGGAAGACTTCCCATTTCTTCATGATAACACACGTTTATAGGAAAACACTTCCGTGTGATGACAGAGCTCCGCATTAAACTGTTCTTTAGATAATTAAAAAAATCAGACAGAGCTGCAGGATACCTAATTTAATATTAGATATGCAAGCACAGAACATATTATAGGACCTGATGGACCTAGAGGTCTTTTCCACTCCAAATGGCTCTATGATTCATAGAATCATATAATCCTAGAACGGACTGGGCTGGGACGGCTTAAAGATCATCTTGTTCTAACCTCCAAAACATCACAACATTTATTTAAAGGTCAAATTGTTCACATCAATAATGAATGAAACACTTGTTTGCTACATATTGGATTAAAAATTAACTTCTGTGCATGTAACTGAATCTAGAATATTAATAGATTTTAGATCTGTTCCATTATATTTAAAAGACAGCAAATACTGCAGTTCATGGACCTGATTTTACCTACTCTTTAGCAACTCCAAGTTTCTAAGATAAATACGGAGGTCTTAATTACAACAGACAATTTCTTCCTAGGAAGTAAATGAGACAGAGGAACCTTTTAACATCTACTGATGTACAGGGCGGAGACTGGGCTGGCTCTCTCTTGGGGAAACTCAAACGAAGGACTATTTAAGAAGTACTTGGAGCTTTCTATACAATCAAATGTAATAACAAGATATAAGCTCCCCCCCAAAATTTTCCTTTTTTGTTGAAACCACTTTTGTAATACTGCTTTTTAATAACCCCCATAATGGCCGAATTAGAGGGACCCCAACCGAAGTCATTCATCCCACATAAAACAAACATTGCTTTTTCTTCTTAGCTTTGTTTTACAAGCTACATTACTTCCAGATGATGCTCGAGGGGCCTAGGAGTTTCAAGAGTTAGATGGTTAAACAGACAGCTGCTTTCTATTTACCATATAAATCAGGGGAAAATCAAAGAAGAATCTAAATATTGGAATTCATTTAGCTCATTATGGAGCACAAACTGAGGAGAAAAAGAAAATAATACAGAAATCTCGTCATCCAGATGCAAAGTTTAATTCTGGTTATCAAGATGAGAGAAAAACTCATCAACATTTGCAGAATTCCAGCCCTCCATGAAAGCCAGCTTTGCACAGTGGGTAAATTTACTGGATTGGGAAGGAGTCATGAGAAGTCAGCTCTGTTTGGGAGCTCTCCCAGTACCACCACGCTTTGCTACTGCAGACTTTACATATATAAATATATATTAAAATACATATTTTTATATATACGCATGCCCACACAGAGCTCACTACATTTGTGTCTTTTACATTTTTCCCTTTGGATTGCCAACATGCACCTATTTCTGTACTAAATAACACCAAAAGCCAACAGATTTTGGACAGAGGATTAAAGAATGGCTCTCCATATATTGATAGGAGTATATTTATTAATATGAAAAGTTCGATGTTACAGTACAGGTAAGGTTTCTATCCCTGACAGATTTCATCTACCACTGAAGTGCTGTTTAAATGACAATCCTATACGTTAAATAATTGAATATATTGGCATTAAGTGTGATTATTTTTAGAATTTTTCATAACACATTTAAGCTTCATCTGGCTAGAACAATTTATTTTTTTTAAACCCAAAGTTTAGAAGGTAAGACTCAAGTGATGATGTGTGCCAAACTACTTTAATCTAAAGCTATTTCTACATTTGATTTGTATTTTCCTCAATTTTTGCATTAAAGAGACTGGGTTTTCTTCTTACATCAGCAAGAAAATGACATAAATTTGCCAAAAATCAAAATCTAATCTCTTCTTCTCCATCCACTCTTTCCCTAGAAAGAGTTAAGGAGACTCTCCCATTACCAGCTGTAGTTTAACAAGCAGGGGAAGTGCTCAAAAATCATAAAGAAGACTATGAAATCCTTAAAAAGAAATTTTTGGGGTAGATAGCAGCTGCAACCACAGTAGTTTAACAAGCAGGGGAAGTGCTCAAAAATCATAAAGAAGACTATGAAATCCTTAACAAGAAATTTTTGGGGTAGATGGCAGCTCCAACCACACGTCTGACGTGCTACTACCCAAGAGAAGTTAGCATGTCTCTAGTTATGCTGTTAAGTACCTCTGATTTGATAAATTACATTAGGCTGTAATCAAATTACCAAGAAAACCATTGATATGTTTACTTAAGTAATATGTCTTGATTTGAACTGAAAGAAGCAAAATTCTCAATTATTTTATTACCAGTTTTCTTGTTTGCTAAAAACATTGGAAAATATGTTTTCATTGAATGCAAGAAAGCAAGAAAGATAAACCTAAGTGGACTTTTCCCATTTCCAATTGGATCAAAGTGTGGTATTTCGAAACAGGTCAATGCTGCTACAAAAACAATGAATAATAATATGGCTTACGAAACAACAAGTAAACAAATCAGCATGAGAATTAGTCTAACAAATGATCCTGTCTTTGAGGCAGTAATGACAGGGGTGGTTCTCTCTGTCCTGCCGGCTTCTCCATCCTGGTCCTGAATCCCACCACACTGACAAGAGTTTATCAGGAAGGGACCTGGACACCGGTCCAGCCTCAATAAATGAAACAACTCATTGTTTTCTTTTTTAAAAACTAGAAAAACCTCAGCAAGAACAGAGTCAAGGCCAACTAGGTCAGTTCCTTACTCCCATTCCCAGCTCTGCTGGTACACCACAGACCTGATGGTAGACTGCAGCAGATATTCACAAAAAGGACATTAAGAAATACGGTAAAGGTAGAACTCAGCATATTCCTACCACCATCAGTGATTATAAGTGCAGAGACAGTGTATTGGGTCAAAAACTTACAGGAGTAGAAAGAGTACTACTATTCAAACACACAGAATATAAGACAATACCTTAAGCATTGCACCTAGAATACTTTTATGTATGATTTAACCCTTGGATTCAGGTTCCATGCAAATTCCCCTTTGGACTGCAGAGCACAGTAAGAAAATGAATAATCTCTGAATTAAAGTGAAAGAAAAAATGGTGAGGAATGCATTTTTAAAATACATATTTGGTCTGAACAAAACCTGCAAACAGAACTGCTTATTGGACAAACCTCCACCTCTCAATAAACAAACCTGTGCAGAGCAGGCAATATTGGAGTCACCTCTTTCCTTAGTTCCATGCTGGGATACAGAGGTGGAATGTGCTTCAGGACTTCAGACGTTTCAGCTCCCTCAGACCCTGCACTCTTCCTTGTTCTTACACACAACAGAAACACAAGCGTTCAGAAGCAGAATATGCTGAAGTGATGAAATCTGGCCTCAACTTTTTTTAGTCAACTGCCTATGCTTCAGACTGAGCTGTAACATGAGCAATTTGGAGAGGAAAAAGAAAGGACCAGAAAGCCATGCTTAATAGTTTACCTTACTGTTTCAAAATACAGGCCATGAACTTTTACTCTCCCCTACACCAATCTTTCCAAGTGCTCACTTTCTCCCTTCCATCCCTACACCATACCAACAATAAAAAGAGAGGAAATTCAGTGAAGTATTTAAGCCTCTTGGCTGTACTCCAGGGAGCTTTCCCAGCTCTATTGGCGGCATTGCTCAGCTGTCTCTGTATGTAAGGGGACAACTTTGTACAGAAAGCCTTTCCCTGGGCCTTTCTTTAACTGCAGTATAGTTTACATCCAGCAAGCTAAAAAGAAGTCCAAAACCTATTAAATGTTTTTCAAGCATTGTATTATTACACACCCTAAAATACGTATTTTCATATGTATGTTATTACATGCCTATGTGTGTACGCACATAAATAGATATATTTATTTATATGTGCTCTTTTACAGATGTGTATCATGCTGTTTCCTTATTTAAGTCATTAAGCTATTAGATCAAACCATCTTTTTAGGTATTTTTATATTTAATGCTAGAGTAATAGGATATGTAAAGTCTCATGCAGGCATATTATGGAACATGTATTAGCCCTGAAAAGAAAACAGCTATTATATTTTCACCCTCAAAAATTGCAAGCAACTGATAAATCAACTTTTCTTTCCTTCACACAGTACTGCAGTGAGGGTTCAAATGAGTACAGACCAAAGGTACTTCAGCAGTACAAAGATATTATTCAAGTCCTCGCAAGACGTCTCCTTCTTCTACCCTAAGAAGAGATTTCCCAACAAGCTGTGCAATTAAATACAAAATTGTTGCCTACTTGTGTGCATTGGCTCAGCAAAGGGTACTGCAAGTATCCATGTATTCAGAACATACTAATTTGCCCCAGTACTCCCCCAGAGGCTCACTGGGAATTCTTTTCAATCATAATTAGGCATTTTAGGATCCTGTGGAATGCTAAAGCCCAGTTCTTAAAAATGCTGTTTACAACTGTGTGATTTGAATATCCCAAATTACAAATGGCTTGAAAAGCACAAGTTGACAGTAAGTCTCTTCCCCCTGAATAGCTGTGGTTTTGTTCTGCCATTTCTAAGTGTAATTCTTGTTTTTTAGAGACGTTTCAGACATGACATCATTCATACAGGTTCCTGTATTTTGATGTCGGTGGTTGCTCAGCTGCCACACTCTGAGAATTCTTTGCAGATTTAGGGATGTATGACTTGAATTTCGAAGCACCCATTACAACATTCATTTTGATACTCACATAATCAGGAAGTGGAGAGTCGTTTGAACCCAGGGAACCTCTCAAGGACTGTGTGGCTTGCTCCAGCACTTTGTTGTGTTTTTTAGACAACAGAGAAAATAGACTGAGGAAAAAAAAATTAAAATAACTTCATGATAATGTCCTGGAATAGTTAAGACTGTTCAGTAAGAAAAGAAATCTTATTAAATACATAAAATTTTTAGAATGCAAAGCACTGTAGTTATATTACTTATTTATTTGTTTAACACATGGGTAAGTAACAGCAAAGTTTGAATCAGAAATATTCTATACAATATATGATCTAAAGAACATTTTATGTTCATGATTAAATTCTTAAAAGTCAAACTGTTACAGAAAGAATGGTATACATGCAATTTTAGTTCATAACTAGTTCGTGTTCACCAGAATGCAATTTTTAAGTGCAGCACTTCATGCAATACATTCTAATATACACTTAAGTATCTCATGTATTATCCATTCCAATAACCTAATTGCTTAGACAGGAGAAATCCAAGTATATGACAAAAGCTTTGGGTATTTCGAGGCTGAGTTATTGCATTTTACAAGTATATATTATTTTCAAATTTATTTTAGCCTAAGTCAAGGAAAAAAGGATTACCGTAGCTTTATAAATAACCTGTTAAATCAGAGGTCCATATACATACAGAAAAATAAACATATTTTTCTTGCATTTTGAAAAGAAGCATGGCAATGGCACTCACAGAGGGTGGCGTAACCTGATTTACAAGTAGAACGGTGGAAGCAGCAGCAGTGGGCAAAGGCCACCAGCTAATTCTCAGCAGCAGCAAGGAGTCAGACACTCCTCTAAAGCCCCCGATAGCTCAAACACAGCTGTCAATTCACAGATAAATGCATACCCAACTTAGAAGACCTTCTAAGACCATCTAGTCCAACCATCCCCCCAGCACTGCCCAGGCCATCACTGACCCATGCCCTCAAGTGCCACATCCACATGGCTTTGAAATCCCTCCAGGGATGGGGACCACACCACTGCCCTGGGCAGCCTGTGAAAGAACAACCCCTTCCATGGAGAAATTTTCCCTAATTATCATTCTAAACTTGCCCTGGTGCAACCTGAGGCCATTTGCTCTTGTTAGGTGTCAGATGTTTTTAGGTCTTCTGTGTTTAAAAACATCATTTGGACTTCTTTACCTCTTTTTGGAGCACTACAAGACTCTTATCAGGTTTTCCTAGGATGACTGTGTGTGTTTTAGAGGGTGGAAAGGCTGGCTTAATCAACAAGCACCAAAAAGGTGACAGGTGAGGCCCTGGCACAGGGTGCCCAGAGCAGCTGTGGCTGCCCCTGGATCCCTGGCAGTGCCCAAGGCCAGGTTGGACAGGGCTTGGAGCAGCCTGGGACAGTGGAAGGTGTCCCTGCCCATGGCAGGGGGTGGGACTGGATGAGCTTTAAGGTCCCTTCCAACCCATACTATTCTGTGGTTCTATGAACAAAATTCACTTAAAAGTGGCAAAATCTACCTCAGTATTATATTCTGGACAGCCTCCATTTCTTGGAACTGGACCAGTGTTTGAAGGCATGTGCTTGCAAGGCTCTTCTGCCTCAAGAAATGATGATCAGCACTGGGAGAAGTCCCCTGAATTTTTTAAACTTGTAATGTGTCATTCATACTATATCCTTCACAGATGGTAGGAGCGGATTCCTTGGAGTATCAGTGCTTGTCACCCCACTGCTAGTCAAGAGCCTCAGCAAAAGGCTTTTCCAACACTCCTCACTGCCATGAGGAATTAGTTACACTAACTCACAGCTATGAGTCAATACCACTAGAACATTCCATGTTAAAAGGTGAAAAAGCAACACAGAAATTAAGATACATTGGTAGCTTTCCACCTTTTTCTGCCTCCCATATTCTGTTATTGCATTCACAGACTGAAATTTTTGTTCAGATCAGTAACTGAATCTGCAAACTGGTCCTTGATAGGAAACAGCAGCAATACTTCTGCAATCATAGGTATCTTTGAAGATTCAGATTTCAGAGATACTGTCATCAGCACCATCTAGTGCTGTGGAGACAAAATAATCAGTTAAAACCAATCTGGTGATGCGCTTGGTGGGGTGCAGCAACACCAGGTTAAATCTGGTGTCTGCTCTAGAAGATATAGATAATTTCACAAAGAAGAAGAATTTGGAATAAAGAGGATTTTCAACTAGTAGGTTCTGCTCCAAAATACATTAAGCATTCTGGCTTTAAATGAAATTTAAATATAAACAAAGAAGTGGGATCAAGATTTTGGAAAGTGCATGTGTTCAATGAATGTGAAGAGGAAAATGAACCTACAGCGGTACTCTGCATGGAACCAGAATACCAAAACATAAATTTATTTATTCCGACAGATATGTAGAGAACTGGGAAGAAGTACAAAGGAAAAGGATGGACAAATTATTTCTTTATATCTCCCTTAAGGTTTTTTTCTTTTAAAATAGTTAAATGTACTATAAGTAGAGTTTATGGCATAAGCAAGACCTGGGTGGCTGATTTCTAGTTCCAAAGGAGCAGTGGAGGGGCTTTTGTTGTCTTTCGCCTTGCAAATTTCTGCTTTCCTGCCACAAGCTCATGTCCATCGCATCATGCTGAGAAACTTCTTTGTGGGGCTACTGCCCACAACACAGGTTAAAAATTCTCAACACAATTCTGTCATCCATCCATCGGTTATCCTTCTCCAAAGACCATCCCTTAGATAAGCATAAGGGCGGGGACACGTGGCAGAAATTTTTCATACTAAATTTTTCATAATAAAAATGCACAGAACTGCGAATTTAAAGAGCTCCACAGAAACACTACAGCTAAACAAAAAAGAAAAAAAATATAGGCCAGATATTATGATTAACAAATGGATTTGGAGCTCCCAAGGAAGTACTGTTGCCTCCAGAACTGGTGTAAAACTTCAGTTCCAAGTCATTCACTTATTATTATGCCTCTGTCTCTAGCTCTGAAAACCACCTTGATAAATATCAGACTAATTTTTAAAGTCTCAGCACAGAGTTAGTTACAACCCTCAAAAGGCATTTGTATGAAATTCAGCTCATAAATATCTTTCATCACCAACAAATGCTGCATTCTAAAGGAGATGCCTGATTTTGCAGCAGTCACATCGCCAGTGTCTGTCAGGTTTTGGGCTTGCTTTTGATTTTCAAGGCATGAATAATGCAATTTTAAAAAGGCAAAAATGCTTTACAACAAGGTTGTTCCCCTGTCCACAAGAAGGTACAAGGTCCAGAATGGAAACTGAGACTGTCTCCCAAATTTCCCTTATGTGTCTTCATCACATGTCTATTTTCACCCAACTAAAAGTAAAGTTGAGATTGAGCACAGAAATACCAGTACTATGTGGTCACTGAGGGCAGCGTGCACAGGCTGACAAAAATACGGATTTTTCTACTGGAATACTTGTCCTCTTTCATCCATTCTTCTCCATCAGCTGTCAGGCAGGCTATGGAGCTTGACAGCCCTTCAATCTCACCCATTATGGACATTTCATAAAAATAAAAACTTATGTTCAGAAAAATGGAAACATCTTGGTACCCCAACGCATCTTCCCCTCACAGAAGTATTTACAGGCCAATGTTTAGCAAGCAAAACAATAAATTGGAATAAGAGCAAGATCAGATAACAGCTAGCATCTGTTAGGAAGATTAGGAATCATCACCTGGCATTATCAGTAGAAATTCCTGGCTGCGAGTCCCTGACACAGGGTGCCCAGAGAAGCTGTGTGCAGCTGGAAGTCTCAAGGTCCCTGGCAGTGTCCAAGGCCTGGTTGGACGGGGTTTGGGGCAACCTGGGATAGTGGAAGGTGCCCCTGACCACGAACAGGGTGGTCTTTAAGGTCTTTGCAACCCATACCGTTCTGGGATAATGAGATCTATTACATGCCATCAAATCACACCAGGGATGAGCTCAGACAACAAGGAAGACTCAAGGATGAACAACAATCTCAAGGTCCTGTGGTTGTTTGTTTTCAAGGAATTAAAAACAACATTGGTTTCTTACTTCCCTCTACACAGCAGTTTTTAATTTAACTCAGGGCTGAACTTCAATAAATAAAAAAATTAATACAGACTGAAGAGTAATGGTTGCTTAAATACCAGTGAATTGATTAAATGCTATTTGCACACACAATAAAATTCAAACCAGTAATATATGAACTTAACACTTTCAAAAAGTCAACTCCACAAAGCCTGTAGATCTCAAAAGAAGAAAACAAAAGCCAATAAGAAGACTCATTTAACAAGTTCCTCAAAAAGTCTGATTTACATCAGTTTGAAACAGGTCATAAAGTACACTTTTCACATCAAATAAAGAATGTATAAAACACAGCTTTTATTAAAAAAAAACTGGGAAAAAAGATATGGGAATTAGAAGTACAAGTTGAAAGGAAATTCAAAGTTAGAATTTGCCAAAACCTTTCCTGAGAGCTTTGGACAACAAGAAGGAAAGGTACCAGCATACTTTATTTTAAGGAAGTAAATAGGATGCTCCAAGATAATAACACACTAGTTTGTCCTGAGCATAATACTGGAACAGTGACTGTCAGACTCATTCCAAGGAGGATATCACCAGCACTGAGAAATACACCTTGTTGATGCTCTTTCAGTGAGACTGGAAGTAAAATAAAGCACAATAGTACCCCTGTTGTAACAGGCTTGACGCATCATTTGTATGACTTTGTTCCACATGGAATTTCTTTCTTAATTAAGACAGCTGAATAACAAAAAGTAACATGAGATGCATAATATGAACTGAAAGTGAGACATCCCAACAGTCTGAAAAATATTCTTAATAGGGCCAAAAAGGAACACATTCTTGGCCCGCCTAAATACCAAAAGCTATTAAACACTTGATCAAGCTACCAAAATACTTTCAAAATACAGAGAGAATATATAAGGTAACACATATTGATATACATCAAAGGCAAAGAAATGCCAGTGGCCTGAATTTGTGCCAGGGAAGTCTGGGTTGGATATCAGGGAAAGGCTCTTCCCCCAGAGGGTGCTGGGCACTGCCCAGGCTCCCCAGGGAATGGGCACGGCCCCGAGGCTGCCAGAGCTCTAGGAGCGTTTGGACACCGCTTTCAGGGATGCCCAGTGGGGATTGTTGGGGTGTCTGTGCAGAGCTGGGAACTGGACTTGGATGAGCCTTGTGGGTCCCTTCCAACTTGGGATATTCTGTGATTCCATAAAATATTACAGTTTAACTTTTTGCAAATGGCACAGTCATTACAGGAGTAACAAATGAAGAGAAAAGGCATTTTAATTAAATTTTGCTTTACCTTTCAAGAAGTTGGACACAGAATAAACTTGCTGAGATTCAATGCAGCAACAAACAACCTAAAGCTTCTCCCTAACTATGAAGGATTTCACCCTGGGAGCAGCAACTAAGGACCACCAGACAGGAAAGAGCTTCCCCCAATGCAACAAAGCTGCTGAAGGAGTATCTGTCTTTGGTTTTAACAAAAATATGGCCCTTCATGACAAGAAAGACATTGAGGGGCTGGAGCATGTCCAAAGAAGGGAACTGAGCTGGGGAAAGGGCTAGATCCAGGTGGGCGTTGGTCTCTTATTCCAGACAACAAATGGTAAAACAAGCAGAAATGGCTCAGGTTGTGCCAGGAGGTGTAGTTTGGGTATCAGAAAAAGTTTCTTGCTGGAAAGGGCTGTCCAGTCGTGACACAGCTGCCAAGGGCAGTGGCAGAGTCCCCACTCCTGGAGGGATTTAAAAGCCATGTGGATGTGGCACGTGGGGACATGGGTCAGTGGTGGCCTGGGCAGTGCTGGGGGCAGAGTTGGACTCAAACTTAGATGTCCTTTCAAACCAAAAAAATTCTATGTTTCTATATCCAGTAAAGTTGTGCTGTGAAGCAACTGCCCCCGGCATCCTGCGTGAAAGATTTCGAAACAATTTGAAAATGCAAAGGTTCTAAACCAGAAAACAGACTTCTCCATGAAATGCTTGAAAACTCATTTATTCAATGGATTTCAGAAAAGATGAAAGAGTGATTTGACCAAAAACCAAAAATACGCAAATGGAGAAAGGAAACTTGCTTACAGAGGATCCTACAAGAATAAAAAGAGGGAAAAAAAGGTATTGAAACAGAAACTAAACTATCATTACATGGGCATAGATCTCTCTTACAAAGGAGGATGAAGCCAGGCTGGAGGTGCAATAAATTCCTATTTGCATTGTCAAAGCACTGGCAGAGAGGGAAGAAAAACCTGGGAGGAAGGAAGAGAATCTGAATACCTAGAGTACGAGATGAGCTTAGACTGATGCTGTGACACAAAGAAAGAGATGGAAGCCTGAAAAAAAGGGGCACGGACAGAAACAAACTGATGACATTAGCAGAGGAAAATCAGATCAAGTTATATGGCAGCAAGAGGGGGTAAGGATTTGATTTCTCACAATTCAAATCACTACTGAGCTTCTAAAGGTGAATTTTAATATATCTGAGTATCTAGAAATATTCTATATGTGCTGAGTAAAAACTACTTGAGGATTAAAGCACCTCTCCACAGAATTTATGTGAAGCTTGGAAATTCAGATGTTCTAAATTTTTTCTGCTTACTCTCTTAGTTCAGAAGTGCTGCAAACAAACTGAACAGACACAAACACAAACCACTATCTGGTGATGGAAAAAAACAGTTCCATGGATCAAAAAATTTGAGGATGAATGTTCTCAAACAATTCAGCAATACTCTATGCTGCTTTTTCTCTCTCCTCCCATATACATGCCAAATGTGTTATTGTTCTCTATTTTAAAGAATTAAATATAAAGCCCCGAACACCAAAACCTTGTTACACAAAAATACTCCTTTTAAACAAAGTCCAGTATAAACAAAAGGATTTTACAATGCCACATCATATTAGAAGAAAGCTCTAAAAATATTTAATTTTTGAAACCTGACATCTAAAAGTTAAAACCATACCTTGATTCCTGCATATGTAAGGAACACTTCTTGGGTTTGACCTATTTTTTAAAAGGATTACAGCAAAAAAAGTACGTGCTGTGGCACAAGAACTCTACACATGGATATGTGCCTGCACAGACATCTCCAAGCAGAGAACCTGAAATGCTCATCTGGTTGAATAAGGGTCTGTGAAGGGTCATATCAGACATCAGAACAAAGCAAATGCACTGTGCTGCTCCACTTGAAACACAATAAATGCATTGTCCCATAGACCTGCATGGGGGACAGGTTGTATGCAAGTGCCTGTCTGTGGGCGATGGACAAGTGCTCTGTGAGCACTTAAGGAACCCAGCACTGGGAGAAATCCATTTAGTACAAATAAATGCAGAGAAAAATCCCTAAGTCCCCTCTGCTCATGTCTACTAAAGAGCCCTTGAGGCATTCTGCATTCAAATCATCCAAGCTACAATGGCACATAAATAGAAATAAAGAGACACAATATCCACGGAGAACTCCAAGGCCTTTGTAGGGCAATTTACTCCATAGAGGGGCACTGCTCTTATTTATTTGAGCCCAACTCCAAAGCCTGGGAGACATTTAGGATCCCAGGAAACAGAACCTAACCAATTAAAATATTAAATAACAGAAAAAATGGAAAGTAAGAACACAATTTATATCTTTCCTTCTAACCTTGTAAAGTGAAAAATGACAAAATTCTGCTGAATAAAGATTTGCTATTACGTCCATCTGGCTTGTGGAGATGAAGTGAAACTGAGACTCACAGTGTACAGACTCCACAAACATCACGGATGTAAATAATATAGTTTGCAGGACCACACTGATGGACAGAGTGTTCAAGGGATCAGGGAATGAAAAGAACTCCCAGACAGTAACAGGTTCACATGAGAAGGGTATTGCTGATTTTGCTGGACCATGATCAGACTTCTTTCTGCTTTTACGTTGTGCCTTCTCAAAAATATAAGTTTGGGTCCTCTTTGAAACAGGCTGTGCGCTGCAGTTGCCACCTATTTCAGGGAAAATCCTAAACCACAGAACCTCTGAGTGATTTGGGTTGGAAGAGACCTTAAAGCTCATCCAGTGTCACCCCCTGCTGGGGGCAGGGACACCTTCCACTGTCCCAGGTTGCTCAAGGCCCCATCCAGCCTGGCCTTGGGCACTGCCAGGGATCCAGGGGCAGCCACAGCTTCTCTGGGAATCCTGTGCGCAGCCTTCACCCCCACTTCTAAATAAAGAATTTCTTCCTAATATCCCATCTGAACCTTCCCTCTGTCAGCTTAGAGCTGTCCTGTCACTATCTCCCCATGTAAAAAGTCATTCTCCTGAGCTGCTCTCTTGGCATCACAAATGGTTTTAATGCAGCCTGGGTAAGAAAATTATTTCTATCCCATTAAGCAGCAAACATAAAAGGCCACTCATTTAATTCCACAACCCTAAACTTGATCATAATAAATTATATACTTCAAGATATCTTCATGACAATACCTCATTAATTTTAAAGAGTACCCTTTTATCTGCCACTGCTTACATATGAGAAGAGATCTATAAGTCATGTGCTATAGAGCCACATCAAATTCTGCCTCATAGAGGATAGATTATTATTTAGAATATTGTTATATTAAGTAGAAAAACATGAAGTCGCCATATACTTGTAGGTATATAAGCAAAATCAGAAACAACTTAGAACAATTAAGAGAGGCTTTGCATTAACGAACAGGATTTCCTGTTAAAATGGAGTTAGAAAGACAATGACACTAGAAACAACATGGAAGAACGGAATTCGATGTGGCAAGACAAAAGTAAATATTTACAAAATAAGCCAAGAGTTTAATTTCCAGAGACCAGGAAATGTATTTTTCAACTGAAGGCATAAATTGTTCGGCATCTCATGGCCACTTTCCAGCCAATGTTGGGAAATGGATGCTCCTATTGCTAGAGAAGTAAAAGGAACAGAAAGCAGTAAATTCCTTCCCCTGTATCTTGGTACAAATCATCTTATTCCCCTTTTGTCTGTCACGCCAAATAACATCCTTGTAATTCCACTTACAGGGCAGAGTCGGGCTAGGACCTAACTCCAGGTTGTATGGAAATAGAAACTCAACAGGCAGATTGGGATCTACCATGGACTGAATTCCTGCATGCAAATCCTATAGGACACGCTGATTTTGACAGGGTAGTGCTTTGCTGAGCACCATCTCTCTCCTGTACTTTTCTGTAATCAAGAGATTGGCAAGTGGGAAACTAAATTCCGAAAGGCTGAAAGCTAAGGGAGGAAAATGTGCGCGGTCCAGTATAAACAGAATACATGTTTGCAAAGCTCACACTAAATACAAGGTTTATTCTGAGCTTAAAATCGCAAAACCTGTTTTAGGTGTCTCAAGGTATGCATGCAATTCCTTTCAATGATCCCTGTGTTTCTCCTGTTACTATAAGAATATCAAGTGGGCAGAGTCCACAATATTTCCATTTCATCTACTTGCACTTAATTCAATAGAGTAAGTGTCTCATAGCCGCTGAGAGATGACAAAACTCTGTGGGTGAGAATTAGAGGAAATTGCTGGAGAAAGCATCCTGAGCAAAACTCCCACCCAAAACCCCAATAACAGACTCCTAACAAAAAATAGCAACATGAAAATTAGAAAGAGACTGCTGTCATGCAACCATGTCCTTTGAGCAGCTTGGATTTGGCACAGCTCTGCTCAAACACACTGGGTGTGCACGCACATATGTATTTGGGTGCTTGCTACACTTGGAAAGAAAATCGCTGTGCCCTCTGAACTCATTCTGACAGGAAAGAATCTGAGCCCACCTTAGGAGTTAAGAGACTCTGTTCTGTAGGCAGAAGGTCACAGGGTATGTCTGCTGCTAACAGCCCTCTTTCTTCTAACATTTAATCAGAATGGGAGTCTGGAATCCCAGCTCTGTACCCGGAGCCTTCACAGAGCTCACCCATGGCACCACCCTTTCCCTACGCAGCCTTGTGGGCTCAGTGAGAGTTTGAATTTCAGTGCCATAGCACAGTTACAATGAATTAATTGTTCATTGCAATCTCCTCTGAAGCTTGGAAATAGTATCAGAGTCATAGAATGGTTTGGGTTGGAAGGGACCTTAAACCTTATCCCATTCCACCCCCTGCCATGGGCAGGGACACCTTCCACTGTCCCAGGCTGCTCCAAGCCCCATCCAGCCTGGCCTTGGACACTGCCAGGGATCCAGGGGCAGCCACAGCTGCTCTGGGCACCCTGTGCCAGGGCCTGCCCACCCTCACACACAGCAATTCCTTCCCAATATCCCATCTGGCCCTGCCCTCTGGCACTGGGAAGCCATTCCCTGTGTCCTGGCCCTCCATGCCTTGTCCCCAGTCCCTCTGCAGCTCTCCTGGAGCCCCTTTAGGCCCTGCCAGGGGCTCTGAGGTGTCCCTGGAGCCTTCTCTTGTGCAGGTGAGCACCCCCAGCTGTGCCAGGCTGGCTCCAGAGCAGAGGGGCTCCAGCCCTGGCAGCATCTCCGTGGCCTCCTCTGGGCTGGCTCCAGCAGCTCCACGTCCTTGTGCTGTTGGAGCCCAGGGCTGGGGCAGCTCTGCAGGTGGGGTCTCACCCGAGCGGGGCAGAGGGGCAGAATCCCCCCTGCCCTGCTGCCCCNGCAGGAGCTCTGAGGTCTCCCTGGAGCCTTCTCTTCTCCAGGCTTTGACCTAACTTCATAAAATTTGAGTTTCAGTATCAAAGCAGAACAAGAAACAAGTCCCTAGGAGGACACATCATCGTGCTGCAGACAGAGCATACTATTTTTGTCATACGCCTTTGTCTCCTTTCCCCCTCCTTTCTTCCAGTCCCCGTCCCAAAGGTCTCTTTGACCTGCTTGCTCCATAGGAAGGAGTTTACTGTTTTCCTCATGGACTGACCTTCTCTTTGGCCAGGTGTCCTCCCTGATCACATCTTCCTCCCTCCACAGTGATCCTGCTAAAGAGCATGGAAAGCCTCTAGCTGTCTCTCCCTCAACATTACAGTTTGGTTACTCTATTGACATAAAACCTCTAAAATTTTAATAAACTGGAAACACTTTTTTTTTAAGAAATAAAGAAAATCAGTTGGACCAATCAGTACTTTACAACAAAGTCATTGCTAAAGACACTTGAATTGACCAAAAATTCAAACCTGACATAGGTCTCACTGCTAAGATGTTCTCCCAAACATAATCTTGGATGCAAGGACCCTGTTTTGCATAGCAACAAGGCCATTTCTAAACCTCCAGTTCCCCATAAAGGAAAAAAATTGAAAGATAATACACTTATATCTGTGGATAACTTCTATAACTGTTCATAGTGGGTAGCAATCTCTTTTTCCCAAATCCAAATCTGTAAGTAATTTGTATTTTCACTGTGAGCACTTGTGAACTGTTGAGAACTTTCATGAGTACCACGGGCTCTAAAAAGAACAGTCATTAAGGAAACGAGCATTTTTGTCTTCCAGATAAAGTTAGATGGCATGTTTTCAGCGTGCCTGAGGCCACACAAAGAATAAAGACAATGTAAAAAAAATCACCAAACCAGTGAATAACCCTACATTCAGAACAAAGCACAATGAACAATCACTTAATTAAAGATTGTATTTCATTTTTGAAACAAAGCTGGTGAATTAAAACTTCTCAGAAAATCTTAATCTGCTATTTCATGAACTTTGAGTCAAATTTAAATATTGATCAAGGCAATTTTTAATGTAAAAAGTGCAAAAAGCATAATATATTGAGTGTGTCACCACCTCCTTCAGTGGAGTACCTCCATCCATATCATGTTAGTGATTTTGGCTCAAGTATTTTGTTTTACTGAATTTCCAGAAAAGAAAAAAATGCATAGTTTGAGCTGCAATACTATAAAGCCAAAGTTGGAGCCGCATTTTGATCATTCCCCCCCACTACACCTTCACCAGGAATTTCACACTGGATGTTCAATCTTGGTACACAAACTGCAATTTCCAAGGCATGTGTATTCAAACCAGTACATAGAGAATTCCAATTTTCAAATTTTCCTCATGCATTCCATCCTGAATAAATCACGTCAGACATGAAATACCTTGGAAGGAATAGAGAAGAGGACTTTAGGTATGGTGCTTGATAATGAACTCAAAATTTATACTACAATATCTGGAATCACATTATCTGGACAGGCTCGAGCAGTGGCCTGCGGGAACCTCTGAGGTTCAACAAGGCTGAGTGCTGGAGCTGCACCTGGGTCAGGGCAACCCCCAGGACCAATCCAGGCTGGGGATGAGCAGAGGGAGCAGCCCTGGGAGAAGGACCTGGGGGTGCTGTGGGTGAGAGCTGGACCTGCCCTGACCCCCCCAGCCCTGGGCTCCAACAGCACAAGGACGTGGAGCTGCTGGAGCCAGCCCAGAGGAGGCCACGGAGATGCTGCCAGGGCTGGAGCCCCTCTGCTCTGGAGCCAGCCTGGCACAGCTGGGGGTGCTCACCTGCACAAGAGAAGGCTCCAGGGACACCTCAGAGCCCCTGGCAGGGCCTAAAGGGGCTCCAGGAGAGCTGCAGAGGGACTGGGGACAAGGCATGGAGGGCCAGGACACAGGGAATGGCTTCCCAGTGCCAGAGGGCAGGGCCAGATGGGATATTGGGAAGGAATTGCTGTGTGTGAGGGTGGGCAGGCCCTGGCACAGGGTGCCCAGAGCAGCTGTGGCTGCCCGTGGATCCCTGGCAGTGTCCAAGGCCAGGCTGGATGGGGCTTGGAGCAGCCTGGGACAGTGGGAGGTGTCCCTGCTCATGGCAGGGGGGTTACAACAATATGGACTTTAAGCTTCCTTACAACCCAAGCCATTCTGGGATTCCATGACTGAGTGTCTGCATCTACATAAAAGATACACACCTTCCTCCCAGAGAGGTGTTTGTTGGAAATACTTCTCCTCTCTGCAAATAGCACTGATGTGCAGACACACACACTTTGAAAGAGACGAAACGCCTAAAAACCTTCTGAGGCACATGAAGGTACTACTACTTGAAAAAAGGAAAAATGCAAGAAAAACACAGGGTAACATCAAATAATGCAACATCAAATAATGTAACATATCAAGTGTTTTTCAATACAAGACCAAGATTAAGTTTAATATCTATTGCTAAACCCATCCTGTAACAACAAAGTATTTGAAAAACAAGTATCTCAAATAAAAATTGTTTACATCCTTCACTGTAATGTCAACATCAACCCCTTTGTTGCATTTCTGTGAATTTCAGTTCTTAGAAACAAACCTGTAAAAGGTAGGCCGTCATAAATAAACCACTTTTCAAAGGAAATTTGAGGTCAAAATAGATAGGAAATAAAAGATAGGTATTTTCATCCTTAAAAATACTGCATCATCAAAAGAAAACATTTATCAAGGATATTAAATTTTTTGTAAGGGATGTTAATATCCAGTCAGAAGCCAATAGCAGTGAATGCTGAACAAAACAAGGGATAATGAAGCATTTCATAAGAGTGCAATTCACTATGGAAAAAGCTACAGTTAATGACCTACACGGAGGTTAACTTGGCTTTAGGAAGCCCCAGCCTGCCCTTGCCCAGTTCAGTGTAAATGCTGTGCCAACATCCTGGGAAATCAGCCCACGGTATTTTCTTAACTCCCGTTATTCAACATTTCTCTTTATTTTCTTTATTTCTCTCCTCTTGGTGGCTTCAGCCTCTCAACAGAACCCATGTCCTTTCCTATGTATGTCTGAGCGATAATGCCAGGGCCTTTCACCTGCTTCATTTTCCATGTATCTTTATTATGAACAGTAAAGTTGACCTTCCTAACATCACATCCTAAATTCACAGTATTTAGTGATATCTAGTTATTTTCTCCCCCTTGTTCTCATTTAAAAAAAAACCCAAAAAACAAACCATAAAAGAGGAAAAACAACATGTGAAGCATCACTGGAGGGATTTAAAAGATCTGTGAATGTGAAACTTTGGGACATGGGTTAGTGGTGATCTTGGCAGTGCTAGGGGAATGGTTGGACTTGATGCTTTTAGAGGGCTTTTCCAGCCTAAATGATTCCATGAAATGTAGAGCAAGGACCTAGAACGGTTAAAAACACAACTCTGGGGAACAGCATATTGGTATCAAGAATATACCGTGGTCTCTGGCATGTACAAAAGCATTTAGAAATACACTACAGGCAGTTTGAAATGCTCCGAACCACTCATTGTTGCAGGAAGACGACAGTTCTGGAATGGATCATCTGGAAGCCTTTAAGGAAGGAAAAATGTCTGGAGCACTGAATTCTCCCAGCTTTTGTCTCCAACACCACCACTGTTCTCCCAAACAAACATGTGTGATCAAAATCACCGCAGCTCACAGCAGGAAAAGGCTTGTCAGCATCCTGAAGGAGCCCCAGCTTGGACCATCCCCTCATCTTTTATAAAAATACTTTCCGTATCCAGCAAAAGTCACATCTTACCCAAGTTTCACAGTCCAACCTTGACAGAGCTGAAATGCAATCTCATTTCTCCACTCTAGTCTGCCTGTCAATGTTTTTAATGTTATTCTTCAGTGAGAAAGGTGTTACAGACAATACTGGTGAGATCTAGAAATGTTACATGGGCATGAATAGCCCTTATTAAGAGAAAGCACGTTTTATTTTAGGTAAAGCCTTAAAGTTATTGTTCATTTCTTTTCAGTAGGAAAAACATCATTATTTCCCACATACACTGTCATCTGAAATTACCTTACCCACTCTCTTCATTTTGAAGAGAGATTATTTTATTGCCTTCAGACTTCCTCAAGTCTCAGGATTGGTGGGACAACTAACACAGATTTGATTTAATGATTTATTTCAGCATTCTTGCAGTTGTGCAATATTTTTCCATCTTAAAAACTAACATGATAGCTTTTAAGTCCTAGTCCTTCAAGCTGAACAGTAATTAAATTTACATTGTCTTCAACTTATTTGGAAATTAACCTCCTTCCCACAGAGAAAGAGGTTGTGTTTTACCTCCCACTCAGTTTTATAAATCTTATTCTGCTGTGTAATTCTTTCTGCCTCTATCAATCCAAAAATCCTCCTAAATTCCAAAACATTGCCCTCCCCAAAATGTACTTTTTAAAAAGACACATTTCTGTGATGTTCCAGGTCATTCTCTGTTTTTCCCAAAGTTAAGACAACACTTCCAGGAACTGACTTCATGATGACAAAGCAAACACTAACAAATTTCATATTCTATACTGTACGAAAACCAAGTACAAGCATCATGGGTTGGGATGCTAATTCCGCTCCTGCTTGGGAAACAAACTCTAGGCCATGGGATCAAATATAAACTGTATTTCAATGGGATATTCAGAAGAGACACAATAAGAGTCCTTCTAGGCATTTACAAACATTGTTCTGAATTTTAACTTACCCAGGTGACAGAACCACGAAATCACAGAATCATTTATGTT
>VXBT01003972.1:0-65906 GCA_013400235.1 Oriolus oriolus
CAAGGGTTGTGTGTCAGAGCAAAAAATGATAAGAGAAGTACATAATGACTTGATGGCATATTTGAGGTACTCTCAAGGAGAAAAGATTCATCAGAAGATCTGGAACCATATCCAAACAAGTCCAGGGAAATAGGTAGCATATCCAGCTGTATTCAAAAATGTGATGAATATGTATTAGTTTCAGGAATGTAACCCGGTCTGTTAGGTTACTGAGCCTGAATGCTTTGAGGAGAATTCCCCAGGCATCCAGGGTTGCTAATAAAGTAATGTCAGCTTTCTAACCTAACAAATCAGATAGAGAATTTAATTCCCTGTTTTCAGTGACACAACAGTAGAACAGTTGTTCTGAGAAGCAAAGCAGTTAAAAAATGTAAAGTCACATTAACTTAAACTGTAGTATTAAGTACTATTAAGAGTTTAGACAATGTATAAAATAACGTAGATGATAGTTAAAATTCTGTGATTATCATGTCATTGTCAGAAACATAAGTTTTTAACGTACTCCAGAATTACTATGTCCATTTTAGTGGGGAAGTAGCACCACAGTTACTACCAAGAACAGGAGTGATGGATGTCAGATAAAATGGGAACTCCTCAGCCGAGAATTATCAACCCATTGAGACATACGGAGTGCAAGAATTCATATATAAGATTTTGAAAAAGTGTATCGCACTTTGTTATTTATATTTATTACATTGGGATTATAAAAAATGTTTTGGATGTCAAAATTGTTCTTGATTTGGACTTTTATTTGTTTCACTTTTTCTCAGGTGTCCTGCAAACTCCTTTTCCCCATAACCAGCTCTTACAGTTCATTGTATACAACCTGGAAGATCATGGAGCTCATGAAAGAGAAGTCTGCAGTTACTAAATGGTTATCTTCAGTGAAGTCACTGCTGCCTGTTAGCACTCAAGTCCCTGCCCATGTTTTTCTTTTGCTGGCTTATCTATTGATCCAAGAAAATGGAGACAGTCTTCATGAGGTACTCCAGGCTACAACAGAAATAGCCAAGGCTGATTGTTCTCAGGTAAAGACTTATTTTTAGTGGTTTGGGATTTTTTTCCCCAAAAAAATCCCAGGGGTTGGGTTGGATTTTGCTGCCTGAGAGGGGCAAGGCTGCCACAGCTTCATGATCCTAGGTCTGATAAGCGGCAAGGCTAGACCTGCATTCCCAGTAGGTACAGTATGGATTCTTCCAGCAGCAGTGCATAGATGGTCAGTGTGTTGATAACATGCCGTCTAGATTCCAGTCTCACCAGCTGCTGGCATCTGGACACTGCAGTTGCTGATGCAGACTTCCCCTCATCCTGCACAGGCATGTGCACACATATACCCTGAGCTTGCTAGAATGCACTTTTTGTGTGTCACTTAGAGCAAAATATGTATTATGTCGCCGTTTTGGACTATTTTTTGGTTGTTTTGACTTAGGAAGGAGACTGGCTTATTTGTTGATATTATCCAAGAAATATGAAAATACAATATGAGGAAGCTGAAAAGGGGCTATCAAATAATTTCTAACTTCTGGTGACCTTATGAATTATTGTCAGTGTTCATTTGTGGTTACTGGAAGACTGCCAGGTCCCTTGGAGACATCTTTATTCTTGCTTCTTAGAAATATGTGCATTGTCTTTGTCTGCTTCAGTACTGAGTTCAAGCTAGAATTATCCAGGATGCTTAAACTTACCTACATAATCTGGAAAGATAAAGGGGATTATCTGGAAACAGCAGTGTAATGCAGAAGGCATTGTACAGAAACAACCATAACTCATTTGTAAAATAGGGAGAAGTGTTGATTCAGCTTTAATTTATGCCATAAGGACAGGCCTTACTTCCTTTGGGGTTTTTAAAAATTGCTTTCTTCTCTAAGAGTTTGCATGTTCTGTAGCACAAGACTTAAAACAAGTTACAATTTTGACTGTATTATTTAAGTAAGTGTTGGAAATCTGGTAGCATAAAAATCTTATCTCCAGGAAATCTTATCTTCAGGAAAAAAAATCCTTTAATAAGGAGACAAGTTAGAAGTAGGACTGTTTTGCTAAAATGTAACACTTTTTATCTCCTACAAGCCATTTAGACCTCTTGTTGAGAGGAGGGATGTAAAGGTAATCAATGAAAAGGGAAAGAATGCAAAACTTAGAGGTGGTGGAAGCTGTGATCTGACCATGATGATGTGATCCTAAGCCAGGAGTCAGAAATTAGTCTTCCAAATATACTTCCTCTTGTAACTGAGACAGGTTTTTGAGGGAATACACAAAGCTTAAGGAAACATATAGATGTTTTGTTAACCAACTTTTTTTTTTTTTTTGCAAAGTAGTTATTAAAACTTAATTTTCTCACTTAAGTAGGAAGTACCTAATTGTCTTCAGAGGTCAGGAGTAAGCAAAATGAATTGCACTTCTGTGTAAAAGCAGAGCTGAGCTGATATAGAACCACCTGGGTATCTCTTCTTTAACTTAGTCTTTTCTTGAAAATGTTTCTGTAAGTCAGTTTTCGAAACTATTATGAGTGGTACACCTCAACTATAAGTAGTTTGACATGTCCACTAAATAGTTTCTAACCAGGGATCCAGGTCCCGGTCCTTGTAAATTAATTATTCTCTAGGAAAAGGGTAGGTAAGACATACATCTGCCCTGTTGTGGGGACCTTCCTTTGGCTTCTGATCCAAACTGCTCTAAGTAAGGCAGTTTTCTTCTTGTGCCTAGGTAGCTGTGTAAAAATGACAAAGATAACTCCAGGTCTTTTAGAGTGGGTTTCTGTTTTTGTAGACTCTCTCTGACCTGTTTTGTTGTATTAGGTCTTTGAGCTGGATGATGAATCAGTGGCATATTACAGGAAGGGGAAAGGAATAATGCTTTGTTTATTAACTATTTGATGTAGTTGTTCAAAATGCAGTTTACCAGTCATACAAGAAAAGCAGTAACTTGCTGAAAAAATACTACTGAGGTGATATGGTATCTGAGCAGAATGGCCTGAAGCCTGACTGTAGGGAATGGCTGTTGTGAATTTCATTGGATTAATCTAAAATAGCTCCACTGACTTTAAATGAACATGTTTGGAGACAAATCAAAGAACAAATCAGCAGGATGACAGAAGCTTTAGATAGAAACAGGGAGACTAATTTAACCTGAAGCTGTTCATGTTTAGCATTATATGAGTGGGTTCTTCTACTTTGTTCTTATTTTAAGCCAAAGCTTTTGTTCACCAATACAGTGAGATTAATGGACATATCTTGTTGAGCTAACTATAATGATCAGACTACCTAAGAATTAAGAAACCTTCCAGGCTCATGAAAAAGTCCTCCCTGGCACTGGGAAGCATGGCTTATTTGTCCACAGGCAATGAGAAGATGAAGTTCATACTTCATCATATTTTTTGTTTCCCTAGTGATCAGCAGAGGTCCATGTGAATTAGAAACCATTGCTAAAATGCAGAGCTCAAACCCCGATTTAATGATACTTTCTTACTGGCTCACATTTTGTTGGCTAATAAGGTGTGTAGATGGAGAGCTTTCAGTTTTTAAAATTACTGTGGGCTTTAAAATACTTTTCTGCAAAATATGTGACATAATCAAACATCTTTTTAGTAGTATCGCATAAAGCAATCAATATAATTGGTTATATAGCAGACGTTCTGCTAAGTAGTATTTGAAAATTTGGTGTGGGATGAATAGAGTGCTTCATTGGGATGATGTTTCTGTTCCTAGTCCTCAGTTAAGTGCAACCGAGGACACCACATTCTCCAGTTAGCAATATCTAATGCATTTCTATCTTTTAAATGATACATTTTACTCCAAAAGATTTTAATGCTTTGAAACTTGAATTTACTGTCTGGCTCATTTGAACTTGGCATCACCTGGCATCTGTCTTGTCTCTGACAAGTTATTTTAGTTCTGAGTCTGCTTAATGGCCCCACAGAGATTATTACGGTGTAGCACTGCACTGAAAGATTATCACATTGTTTCTTGTAGGTTCAATGCTCTCTCTGAGGCAGGAAGAATTACCTTAGACTTGTCTCATCTTTCTCTTGCAATAACAGTATGGAGAGAGAGAAAGCATTGAAGCTCTTGGATGGAACAAATAACTGATTACTTTAATAAACTCAGTCAGCAGTGTGATGGCAGCTAACACTAACATATTGATGGCAGAGTTATACTTTGGGAATTGCTGTATTTGGTTCTGTGTTTTATTCAGTTCCACATAAATAAATGGTGCTTTATAAAAGACGGTGAAAGTAAGTGGTTGGAATGTAAGTTAAGAAAATGAAAAACTCGTCACAACAAACTTGCTAGACATTTTGAGTCTTCAGTTCCTTAGGGCACTTTCTGAAGGATGCAGTGGAAGGTGGCGTGCAGCATAGTAGTTAGAAGGCTGTTCTGAAGAAGGAGGTGAGAGGACAGGTATGTAAAGAAGAAAACAAAAAGTGGGTGTTAAGCCCAGTCTTCTTTTTAAATGGTCACAGCTGTATTAACATGAATCTGTTCCTTTGATGTTAGCAGCACTTAAACACTCGGTTTAAAGCCAGATATTTGTAGCAGGCATAACAGGTATATTCTGAATTCTTTCAATCTATGAATCATGTCCAAATCAAAGTAAACTTGGGCTAGAAGTTTACTAGCTGCTACTTCAGCACTTAATGTTGCAGAAGTTACGTTAGATATCTAAAGGGCAAAATTAAGAAGTGTCCACTTTGGAGCCAAAGTGTGAACTACCTGTACTCCAGCAGAATATATAGAATGCTGAGATGTCATGGTGAAGGTCATAGCATGAAAAGAATTGTCTGGTGGGGTTTTTTATTGTTAGTTGGTTGGGATTTTTAAGTGATCTAGGTGGTCACAATTTGTACTGCTGGTGACATTCTGTTTCTTTGTCATTCACAAAGAGACACAGTGGTTGTAGCTGTGGATATTGAATTGAAAAGCCACAGGTGATTGCTGTGCAAGATCTGAGTCAAAGAATTGTGTTTCGAAACAAAACAGAGTCAGAAAGAGAGAATGTGAACCAAGAATGCCATCCTCATTGCTTTCATGCTTATTCCAACTCTTCACAGAGCTCACTAACAGTAGCTCCCATTTTCACACTGAATGTTGGTTTTATAAGGAGTCAGTTGTCTCTGAAGTAAACTGATAGAGCACTTAAAAAGCATTGCTAGGTTTAAAAATAATTACCATAATTGATCTTGCAGACATTGTTCTGGTTATGCTTTGGTTTTGTTTTGGCTTTTTTTTCCTTACCCTCTCCATGAAGAGAGGCTACAGAATATTTCTCTACATGTATCTCCTTTTTCCCCACTGAGTAAAAGCCTTTCTGTGATGCACGACTAATGATTATATTCTATCTGGCTTTAGCTGAAGCATTTTGGAGCAGTGGTTCTGGACTTTCACTACAGAAGAAAGTCCAGGAGAATTTTTTAAAGGCTGAGGAATGAAGAGTAGTACATGGGCTGTTAGGCTTTCTGAAGTCAAAGTGCTGCACAGGCTGCAGAGACATGTAAGAAAGACGTAATACAGTCTTTCTAATTGGATGGATTATCTTGTGCAGAAATTGTTATTAGACTCTGTGAAACCCTTGCTGTGCTGCAAGGAGAAGAAATTAAATCATCTGACTGAGGTCACTGGTGAGTGTAGCACAAGATCTATTACTGTTATTTGAGGATTATGAGTCTGTAGAGGACATGTGTTCTTTTATGGTCTTCCAGCTGCTGGAATGAACTATTTTATTGGTAAATGACACCTTCTGGGAAATTAATCTGAAGATCCATTATTTTCTATTCTTTGGGGTTTGGGAGTGCATTAATACCCAAAAATGTAAAATACATTTTTATTCGTGTAGAAAACATGTTTAAGGATATGTTGAATTGAATTTGGCTTGTTCAGATAGTGCCTGATGCTTTTTTTGTTTGATTGATTATGTAAACTTTAGTGAGTAGCTGTAGGGAAACAATCATGTCGTAGTCTGAGCTTGTGGACAGACTCTTCATGATTGTAACTTATTGATTAGAATCTTGCTAGAGTATGTGAAACTTTTGAAAACCTAGCTTGTATTTTCTAAAAAGTGCTTCTGATTTTTGAGAGAAATTTATTTTATAGTTTTACAAACAGAAACTTAGCTATATTTATGTACTTATCTGAAAAACTTGTTCCTTCATTTGTCTGAATTGTGCAGTAGTTTTGTCTTGCTTATTGAAGCAAGAAATGCCAGAGTACTGTATGCTTTCAGAAGCCTTCTCATTTCACTGTCTTGCCTACTGGACAACTAGGTTGATGGTTGATCTGCCAAAATTCAGCCCAAAAATGGAACTTGCTGCCCTCCCTTAGCTTGTGCTTTTGAAGAACAACAGCTGTCCTGTAGCTCAGAAAAAAGAAATCAGGCCACCAAATGGCAGAGAATGTTTCTCAGGTGTATTTATTAAATAATATCATTTTGTATCTGATGTTTAGTTTTATTTTAAAAGGGAGAATTAGTGAGAAACCTCAGCATCATTTATTTTGATGCAAATTACTTTTAGAATAAAAAAATGTGATCTTGAAACCCTTCTTCACATTCCTAATGGCAGACTTGACCTAACTTCTGCATCTTCTGATACCGTGGGGAATGCAGAAGGCAGTGCTGACAGGCGGCATGCCTCCCACTCTGAAGCTGTTTCCTGCCTACTGGGAGCTAGTGAATTGTATCAGTTTTGTGGAGCTGAATGAACCCTTGATGAAGATGTAGCATAAATTTGCTACTGAAATTAGTCCCAACACTGTTTGTCCATTATATGAGGGCGATGGAGAGAGGAGCAGCTTTGCTGTACCAGAACATTTTGGAGTTTTTCCCGATCTTACAATTGAACAAAAAGACTGTAAAGGACAATACTTTTAAAGAAGTTTCTAACTGTCTTTACAGTAGCATGTGCTTAAACTTTTCCTGAGAATTTCATAAATCAAACTTAGTAAGTGTTAACTAGATGTTAGTGTAAAAGTTGTTGAACAACTTTAATATGTTTACTGTAGAATAAACTTTGTAACAAGATAATTAATGTAGACTGAGGACTTGAAATGAGCTTCTCATCACAGCTGATGAAGACTGGGCTTAAGCAAACTGACTTTAAAGTGTTTGAATGCTATTATAACTAAGGATTATGAATATAATTTATTTTGAATATCATTTGGTCTCACTGCTCATGTGTAGTCCAGTGTAGCTACAACTGAGAAAAATGAAGGAAGTAGTCTACTGACTAGAGAACTAGCTTAAGATGAAACAGAGTTGCCCAAGAACCTGTCTCTGGCAAGTGGAAGGGGTACTATGGGAAGAGATGGGAAGTAAGCAACTTAGGTAAGGATGTTGATCATTGTAACGACATATCTGTCATCTCTACTGCTGTCCTTTGTAGCCTATTTGCCCAGCACAGCATTTGTTAGGGATGGATATGGTTTAAAGAATTGACAAAATCCTCTTATCCTCTGAGCTGAGAGCTTTCCAGTTATTCTGCTGCATACGAAACTTTTTGGATAATTTTATTAGAAGATATTACTTCCCTACTCATAACAGTTGTATGAAAAACTTATGTATCAGTGGATCACTGAAGGAGCATGTGTGACCTCCTTAAGAATTTTGGAACTTAACATGGTGATGCAGGTTGCTATGTTAGTGTTAATGATTACTCCTACCCCAAAGATATCGAATGCCCACTGCTTATGCATCACCCTGCAGTTTACCTTCTATCATTCAAAGATTTAGGCAACAGTAGATCAGGTGATGTATTTTTTTCTTGATACTCGAGGTAAAACAGGTGCCCAGAAATAAAACTGCTTTCCGCTGTCAATTCTCCTATATTCAAGGGGAGTTTTTGTCTGCCTGTATTATTTGGTTTCTGCACAATCTCCCTGTTACCTAGGGCTTGATTTAACCAAAACAGGTTCTTGCTTTGAGGATGTTGAGCCTTTGGCACTCAAGTCTTCTTTTAGGTTCTCTTTAATCAGGAATTAATTTTAGTTTTCTTCCTGTATACTAATGTACATAATTTTATCTCAGGCAGTGCTGTTGTCCCTTTGGCACATGGGTAAAGTGGAGAAATACAACTGCATTGTGCACAGACTAGCTTAAACAAATCATTGCAGTTAGGCAGTGGGAAGGAAAGGTTGGGCAACAAATTAAATCTCGTGTTTTGAGTGCGGATTTCAGTTTTCTGTGTTTCAGTATTAATGCAGACATCTTGCTGCTGAATTTTAACTGGGACCAGAATTTACATTAATCAATTCTGCCATGTGCTAGAGACGTGGTATAACTTACTTCCCCCATGCCCTGTTCTACTTTAAAGAATATCATGACAGCTGGAAACATCAGTGTTTTCAACACCGTTTTGTTGACAAATTGCTGCCAACGAGGTACTGTGAAGAAACTTGGTTCTAGCCTAGTCAAAATCAGGACACAACAGAAGCTGTAAAACTGTCCAACTTTTCTTAAATCCAAAAGTTTGAAAGAAAGGGGAGGGAGGTTGCCAGTGGGAAGTTGCTTTCAGTTTGGGTGTGAAAATCTAATCAAATGAATACTACCATAAATTCTCAGTCTCATTTATTGATTGTGCTTTGAAATATTTACATAAAGCCTGTCCTCTTTCTAATCAGGTCACAGGGTGATGACTGATTCTATGGAACGTGGACAACAACCTTGAGAAATAGAGAAAGAGGAAGACTAGTCAATTCTACAAAAATCTGGAAATTTTTTTGTTTATAAAAGGATTTATTCTATTTAAGAATATCAAGTACTATTTGGAAAATGGAAAAAAAATAATGCTTTATAGTTAATTCATTGGGTGGTAAATGCAGATTCCAGAACTTAGTTTAAGTTTGTGGAAGCACAAATTTAGATTGCTGAACTGTAAAGATAGTGATGTCTTGTAGAACAAACAATATTTTCTTTTGGTCTGTGATTTTGGAACCAGAACAGAGCCAAGTATGCAAAATCTAAGAGTGCTTGAATTATTAATTATTAGTCTTCCTGTGGACTGAGACAGATCTTTTTACAGTGAAAAATGTTATCATGTGCTCATGTAAAAATGCATGTTGAAACAAATGCTGTAGCAGAATTTTCCATTTTTTTTAACCAATATCTGTATAAACCACTCACATATATATATATGTATATATGCATCTATCTCATATTTAAATAGCATATATATTTGTGTGTCTGTGTGTGTGTTTTAAGTACTCATAAAACCAAGCTGGAAGAAAAATGAGGACGTCATGAGTAGATTTAATTTTAGATTTAATCACACAGTGATAAGAAGGTGCACAAGAAAAAATTGTAGCATCTGCAGGTGTGAAAATAATGAAAATCTGATTAAAAAGAGAATGAAGATAAATAAGTCTTCTTTCCTTTATTGTCACTTCAGCAGCAGCCCTCTAGAAGTTTTGTACCATATAGTAAAGAATGCAGTGAATTATATTGTATTATATGGCAGGTTTGTCATATATACAGGCAGAAAAAAAAATACACAAAAGATACAAGTTTTTAATATGTTGGGACATGTTCACTGTCTTTTGTAAGGTGTCATGTTGGCAGATTTGTTTCATACGTTTGTTCTATTTTAGGTCCCAAATCTGATCCCAGTTCTGATATTTAAATTGGGAAGACCTTTGGAGCCTGCACTTTACAGGGATATATTGTATACATTGCCAACACTTGGTGTACATAAGGTCAGAATGAAAAATTTTTAGTAAAATGAAAACTGTATCAATAAAAGGTCGTATATTTATAAAAATTATTTAGACTGAGCAATGTATAGCTTGCTTAACTGATTTTTAAGCTTCTCCTTTACTTTGTAATATTTTGGACAGGATATATTTGTTTTAAAGTGTAATGTATGTTACACTTTACTGTCTACACTCTATGATCATTATATATGTCATGAAAGGATGCTCTTGGACTTGTTATTTGCTAAAGTATTTTGGAAAATGACTTTCAGTTTATTTCTGATATTCCAGTTGAACGGTTATTTCCTGGTCATACTTGGTTGTAAAATAATGATTTGTAAATTAGTCTTTGTCCTTGGACATATAAAATAACAACAACAACACTTGGTTAAAAATTTCTTTCAGGTTTGTGTAGCTCAGATTCTACGTGCCATACACATGCTGGGGAGCACGCCGAAGCTCAGAGCAATTGCCTCACGGCTGATGACATCATTATGGGAAAGACAGGTTAGAAAATCCTTGTAGTGTCAGTGTAATCAGTCCAGTTGAAAAACTTCATTACCTCTAACCAAGGAAGAAAATAATTTTGGAGCATTGCTGCTACTTGTAGGTCATTATCACCACTATAAAATAAATGGTGTTAATGGTGCCTATTCTGATCTTGTTCTAGTGGAGTATTTCAACAGTATGTCTTTCATTAAACTTTCTTTTCATTTTGTGAGATCTCAAACTGGGATTAGAAACAAAATTTGTTTGAAGGACAGCTTTCTGCATTTCCTTATGTGCAGTAGGAACAATACCTTAGTGTTGTGGTTTAACCCCAGCCAGCAACCAAGTACCACACCGCCATTTACTCACACCCCCACCACCAGTGAGACTGGGGAGGAAGTCAGAAGGGTAAGAGGGAGAAAACTCGTGGGTTGAAATAAACAGTTTAATAGGGAAAGCAAAAGCTGTACGCACAAGCAAAACAAAACAAGGATTTAATTCACTGCTTTCCATGGGCAGACAGGTATTCAGCCATCTCCAGGAGAGAGATCACATGTAATGGTGGCTTGGGAAGATAAATGTCATCAATCCAAATGTCTCCCCCTTCCTCCTTCTTCCCTCCACTTTATATCCTGAGCATGATGTCATATGGTCTGGAATGTCCCTTTGGTCAGTTTGGGTCACCTGTCCTGGCTGTGTCTCCTCCCAACTTCGCAAGCACCTGCAACTTCCTCATCAGCATGGAGTATGAAAAGCAGAAAAAGCCTTGGCTGTGTGTAAACCCTGCTCAGCGATAACAAAAACATCTCTGTATTATCTACCCTGTGTCCAGCACAAATCCAAAACACAGCCCCATACCAGCCACTGTGAAGAGAATTTATTCTACCCCAGCCAAAACCAACACAAGTTATGTGACAATCATTTGCTTCTCATTTTTTTTAAAGACGCAGTAGAGACCTGATCTGCAAAAGCCAGTTAGATCTCAATGTAGCATTAGAGTCCAATAATGAAAAAAAGCAAAATATAGTATGCAATAATAAAAATCAAAGTGGTATTTAGAAGTCCTGTAGAAGTGCTACCAATTGAAAATCCTGTCACACTTTTGAAGGTGTGATGATCATTTTTAAATTAAATCTTTTCTAGGATCGAATTTACCCAGAACTGCAGAAGTTCTTGGCAATGTCTGATATGCTCTCTGTGTCTGTTGACAAAGATGCTCAATGGGAAAAGCTGATTGCTAAAGCTGCTTGTATAAGAGATATATGTAGGCTGAGGTAAGTGCAAGTGTTACCCATCTTACGTCTTTGTAAGGGAAAACAGTTTTTTTCAGAAAAGTTGGATCATTATCTTTACTTATTCTGTTACATTAATTGTGAGTAATATTTTTCTGGTTGAGACACTGACTCAGCCATTGCTAATCTGAGCAGCTACTAAGTTTGGGGTTTTCTAGTATGACTAATAGAACAGACATATAAATGCTGTTAAAATTAAATGGCCTTCATCGTGGAACAAAAGATGCATCCTATACTGATCTAGGATAGAAACTTCAGGCATAACACTTCCAAATTAGAAAAAGGAAGAGATGAAACAATGGAAGAAACAACTAATGGTCTCTCATTTGATCTGTTCAAAGAAAGATGGAATGTTTTTCTGAAAACCGTATTCTGTCACATGCACATTTTTGGTCTTTATTCAGATATAATACCACAGAACACTGTCGTGCAAGTCTAACTGGATGATACACTGAAGCTTTCCAGCTCTAACAGTCCATGAATATCAGTACTTGATAATAATTTAAAGTTCCTGTAAAGAGTAATTTTAAATGCATTAGTATTTACTTCTTGGTTTTATGTGCACAGTATCATCTTTTCTATTTGTCACTTATCTTGGGTTCCAGTTTTCACTTTCCTCCTTGAAGGTCAGTTACTAGCAGCTGAGAAGATTCATATCTCTTTTAAGTATCAACTAGAAAACCAAGGTCCTAAAGCAAATACCTTCTCCTTTACCTCTTCACCCTTCTTCCATTTTGCCAAACTATTTTTAAAGAAATTTTTTAGAAGTGAAAAGCAAGAGAGAAGCATCAATGCATCTGTAATACTCTTTTTGCCAGGTACATGTTATAGCTGGAGTTCAGGTATATGCACATTCTTCATGCATTTAGAAATTTTTTCGAAGAAAGTGTGAGCAAATAGATAAGTCACAATTTACCATGCATATAAGTCACCTACCAGATACCATTTACCAGAATCTCTTACAGAGATAGTATGAGGAACTGCTGAACATCTTGCGCACTACAACCCAATAAAACTGAATGGGTAGTTAAAGACTGGAAAGGTAAAGCAACCCATGCAGTCACTGAGGGAAAGACAAAGAGCATTGCAGCAGAAAAAAACCCGGACAAATGTAGCTATCTGATTTAAGAGAGACAGAAAACTTTTGATGCCGGAATCTCCACCAATACACAGTAGTGACTGCTTGCAGGAGACCACGACAAAGAAGCATAAAATAGTGTTTTTAATAGCATATTTGGACTTTCGTTCTCAGTCCCTTCTTGAATGATTTAGTCTTTTGGTGTACACAACATGCTTAGACAAAACCTTCCTTTTATTTTTTTTTTGTGTGAACTCCCAGTTCTAGGTAATTTTAGTTGTCACTTAAACAAAACCAGCACTTAATAAATTTTTGTGTATAAATTATAGCTTTTGTGTATGTGTGAATATTGCCTTCTGTCTTCATGGTTTTTTCCTTTAGACCATACCAGCATGGAGCAGACATGTTGGCTGCAATTTCCCAGGTATTAAATGAATGCACAAAACCTGATCAAGCTTCACCCGCTGCCATAGTATTACAGGGTCTCCGGGCTCTTTGTGAGGCTGAGGTAAGATTAAACTGGCTTGTCCTTGTGTTTTGAGTTTTGCTTGTGGTTCAGGAACTTCTTTCCCAGTTGGCTTTTTTTTAAGAGTACATTGAGCTGCTGCAGAATTTCTTTTTCTTCTGAAAAATTTAATTCCTCTCTTCCAACCTAAGTTAATAGTTCCTGGGAAATTATCCTGTGACCTTCTACCACAGCAGATCAGCCCTTCAGTGCATGGGCTGAAATTTTAAATCAGCTTTGCAATTTGCTGCAAACATATCCTTCCATGTATCTTTCCTTGAGATTTGAAAAGGAAGACTGCTTGGTACATAATTCTGATTGGCTGAAAAGCACTTAAATAATCTAATTTTTGTGTCCTCTTACTGGCCTGCCCTGCTGGGTCTCATTCATAGAGAGGAGTAGGGATAGGGATACCAGATAGGGAGTGAAATCACTAGCAGCTGGGAGGCTTCTCTTTTACCATAATGCATTTATTGCTTACTGATGAAGAGGACAAGTAAGCTTTGGGACAAGCCGCACAGAGAGACTGTGCTGTGTCCATCCCTGGAGATTCTCACATTCCTTTTGGATGCAACCCTGAGCAACTGGATCTGATGTCTTTGTAACCCTGCTTTGAGCAGGAGGCGGGCTGGAAATATCCTGAGGTCCCTTTGAATCCAAATAGTACTGCGATGCTACGGTATCTCTCAGTTAGGAGACAAGGCTCTTTGTTTCCACATCCCAGACACTGACATCCCAGGAGCTGTGATGCAGGCACAGACATGCTGTGAATCTACTACTGACGAACTGTACTATACAGGCAATCAGAGTAGTCGACTAATTATATCCTGCAGGAATATTTGATTACCCATTCTCTGCCAAACAGCAATTTTATGTTTATCCACTAATACACTTTCAGTGCAGTGTTTTCTGCAGTAAGGCCAGCCATTGCCACAGTATTTGAAATCACTTAGCAGTTCAAGAACGATATAGTGAATCATTCATAGATACCAGTATTTAATATAATTAAAAATCTTCAGACATTGGCTGCTGAGAAACAATTTACTTGGGGTAATGTTTTGTTTGCCTTTGGTGTGGAGTTTGGCTCTTCTTAAGGTCACATAGATTCTTTGAATTCTGGCCTTGGTATTGAATCAGTGTTTTCGCAGGCTGGATTACATTTAGACTTTGTCTTGCAAAGAAGCAGGAGTTAGATACATGATAAGTGTCACATCCTACTCTAATAGCCTCATTTGAGAACAGATGTATACTCTACCACTGTTGAGGACTGGAAAGCTAAGACTACTCAGGAGGGAAGGAAGAAAGGATGTAAGGAAGGAGGAATGGAAGGATGGATGGACAGACTCTGTGGATGTTAGCAATTTTTCCTGTCCAAATTCAACTCACCTTATTTCCCCAGCTACAGTGTAATGTTGTGGGAGACCAAATCTACCACCTAGCTATTCTGAAACTTTAACAGGGAATTCTCTAGTGGTTTGGCAAGCTGAGTGACCATTTGGGTTAAGTAATTTAGTCTGTCTCTTATTTATTATTTAGACTCTAGTTTGCAGTGCAGAAAGGATGTAATCATAGAGATTGGTTTTGTTTTGGTGTTTTCTGTCTCTGCCACTGACTTAAGGGAAAGGGATATAGTCTCTGAGCCTTTTTATGTGCAGCTGCTTAGATGTAGGATTTTAGAGAGCACCCAACTTTCAGTCAGCTTCTGAACCAGAATAATAAATTATATTTTCATACGTATAGTGTTGACTCAGTTGACGATGGAACCGTATGGCTTTGTCAGGGTTGAGTTCTGAGAGTCTCAGAAAGGCTCCTTTGTAAAAGTAATGTGATAGCAAAATGTGCTGTAACGTTGATTTCTTTTTTTTGGTTGACTCTTGTGTAAGAGTAGTTATCTGTTCTGCTGACTGCAGTAATTGTTTTGCGTAAGAGTAGTGGCTTTGCTCAAAGTGCGTCCTACATGAATGGTGTTAAGAGTATGAGCTTAGCTTCTGCAGGACTTGCAAGAAGAGCTAGCTGCTTCCTCCTCCCCCCGACTTTTTGTTTGGTAGGTATAACAAAAGATCTTTAATGAATAATGCACAGTCACTTGCACATCAAAAATGGAAAAAAACCATGCAGTTCTTGCCAGATCACATTTCCTGTTTCTCGGCATGTAATTTGTTTTTTCCCCAGTGATTTCAACCGATGCTAATGTACTTCATATAAGACTATCCTGGCATCTAACTGATTTCATGTATAAGTACAGTATGCAAGCCAAGAAACAGTCAAGAATAAAATTGCTAAGCACAGTGTTTAAATCCCCTTTCCATTTAAATGTTGTTGTTCTCTGTTTTTCTCCTAAGATTTCTCACCCTTTTAGGGCAGTAGGTCCCCTGAAGCAGAAGTGCTTTGTCTCTCCTCAGCATCTGTAAAATTTAGCTTTTAATTTTTCCCATCTGGAAGTCAGTGTTTTGTGCAGTGGCAAGCTTGCTGTTTTAAAATAAATTTTAAAAATAACAAGAAAACATAAATGTAAACCAGAAAGTGTTGTACCAAGAGCACTGTGTGGTTGTTAATGTCTCCAGATGACAATGACATATTAATTGGAACAAACCAGAATGATAAAAGCCCGCAAAACAAAGAACGAAAACAGACTTAAGAACTTTTACTGGAGTATGACACTAGCATGTCTAGATCTGTAAACACATGTTTTCTGAATAGCACCAATCCTTTTTTTTTTTCCGGACAGTAATTGGCATGCCTGTTTTGTAGAGTAAAGTTCTCTTATCTTGGCTAGTTTTCTAGAGTATTTTGCACTTTCTCAGAGGACAGCTTTGTCGAGCTGAACAGTGTTTGTGGAATCGCAGGGCTTTTCCTTGGGGATTCATGACTAGCAGATAAACTTCATCCAAGATATTTATCACAGTTGCCCATTCCTCCAGGAAGACATCATGTCAAGGTTATTACTGCTTTTATAACCTTTTTTTATTTACTGTGGGTTTTTATGGTGTGTAAAGTACTAGTTTCCCACTGTTCCCATCCTCCTGTTCCTGGTTTACAGTATGTCATTTGGAGTTTTCTGTAGGGCAGCTGTTATGCTGCAAGTCTAGAAAATACCTTTTGAAAATGAATTGTGTAGTCTTAAACTAAATCTGAAACTTCTGTTAGAATCCTGGCTAATTTTTAAGGCCTTTTTTCACCTCTTAGCTGAAGTTGGAGAATATGTGTGTTACTATAGGAAAGAATGAAATTAAACATGCTTGGCTAGCTAATGATTTGTTAGTCTTCCTAAATTACAGTATCAAATCCCACAAATGCACAACTTCTTTTCTCTACATATTAATACATGTTGTGTTTTCCAGACAACTAACTCATTACAAATTTAATATTTCTAGACAGCTGAGGAGGAACTTCCAGTTCTAATAGATATGTCTGCCTTTCTGAACACTGGAAGACCTTTCTTCTTATTCTTGTAAATGTTCTGTTTTGAAAGAATGGAAAGAGAGGTATCATTTTCCCTTGGAGTGTTATCAGATGAGGTCTTTCTAGCCAACAGTGGTTGTTACCATAGAAACACACTTATGGGTTTGCTATTCCTGAAATGGATTCAACTCGAAATACATCTCTGTTTTTTTAAACTGCACCCTGAAATGTGTTTTGCACTCACTGAAGTGACTGCTTAATTTGACCATTACCTGCATTCAGTGATACCAAACATTCTGTTTTTTCAGTGCAGAATAATACTAAAACTACCTTTCTTAATGCCTTTGGGGAATATCTTCATAAACATACCTTTATTTGATTTCATTACGTAGATCAATTTGTATTTCTCAATGTTGTAGTTTTCTGTTGCTTTGTTGTAATTTTTTATGCTTGAAAGACACTTTCATGGCATTTGCTCAGACTGTTTAAAGTCCTGATTTGCAGTTTTTCCCTTTAGAAGGCTGAAAATTATACTCATACTTTGCTTTGCCATTGCTATTTTTAAATTTTTGTCTAGACTTTGGTTCTAAGCATACATGGTTTGGGGTTTGGGGTTTTTCTTAGTGTTGTGGTTCTACGGGGAGGGTGGGGTAGGATGAATAGAGTTATAGTTTCTTGGGGTTTTTGGTTTTGTTTGTTGGGGTTTTTTGTTGTTTATTTGGTTTGTATTTTTTCCTGTTTTGTACTCTTTTTGTTGCGGTGGAGCCTGAAATCTGAAAGACAAATGGTAACAACAGATTAATTATAGACAGAATTATTTTAGATATGGTGGCAAAATTCTGAAACGTTAAGTTCTCCACAGGCAGCAACATTAAGGTTTGATGAAATGCTGCAAAGAAATTACTTACGTTTTCAGGAAAATACATGGCTCGTTACCAGGAGAACTGTTGTTTCCAGGAAGGAAATTATGTATCCTGGAAGACCAATTATGCATCCTGTTGTGCTCTAGTTATAGTGTAAATGTGTTCAGTATAAGGTATTAGTGTTTAGTATTTATTGTAGTTTGACAGTTTCCAGCAGTTTCTGGATTCCTGAACTTCTGTGTTTTGCATTTGTTTTGCAAATTTTTTTGGCTTTGATTGTTTTTAAAAATTAAAGGCATTTTGTTTGGGAGGGTTCCCAGCATAAATAGATTCCTCAGTGGCTTCCTCTGCTTTCATCCTATTGAATTCCCAGAGACAGTTTGCTTTTTAGCTAATTTGACCAAGTCAAGTAGAGCACTAATGTGACATGAAGATAGATGTACAGCTTTGTGTATTGCTAACAGTGTGCCCTTCATTCCTACTGGTAGCTGCTTTCCCTGGGGACATACCGTGCAGTATTGCTGTGTTATGTCAGTTGATATACTACTGAATTTTCAACATGCTTTCTTTTTTACTGTTTATGAACCATATAGTAATTCCTATTCTTGAGAAAGAAGAGCAAGGACAAGCACTGGAAAGAAATGTTGTTTAAGTGAAGTTGGGATAGCTGTTAGTAATGATGCCTCCCACTTTGCTTCCAGGTCGTTTGCATCCGTTCTACATGGAATGCTCTGTCACCAAAACTGAGTTGTGATACAAGACCCCTCATTTTAAAAGCGCTGAATGAATTGTTTTCCCTGGTTCCCTCATTAACAGTGAAGACAAATGAATTTGAGGTATGTACTTATGGACTAAGGTGAGTCTTTCTTTTAGTATATATTTGTGTATAACTTTTACATGAGCCTGCTTGATCTTGATAAAATTGCACCTGCTGCCTAGTTCAGATTAGTCAAATGCACATTTACACAGTTTCACAATTTTCACTTGCATTAGTGAGTCCTGGGGGATAGGTGGGAAATTCTAGTGTGAGGTTAATCCATGGTTTCCCTCTCACAGAATGCGAGGACGTGTGAATGGAGTTCAAAGCTGCACCCCTTCCACTTTCCTAGCTCAATGTATGTTGATGTGGCAATAAGTTGTTTCAGGTAACTGCCTCTATTTCAGCTGCTTATTTGAAAACATAAATGCGTATTTTCTTTACTTTTGTAGAAATTCAAAGCTCAAGTTATCAGCTTCCTTTGGAACAATACACAGAACAAGGTAAGTGATACAATTGAAAATGTTAATTTCTGATGTCAGTAACAGGATATTAAGTTTTGTACTTTTCTATCAAGACAGTGTCAGTTATCTCATTTTCTAATAGGGTTTTTTTCTTGTTGCTTAACACTGTTTCTGAACCAATGTACTACATGTGAAAGGTGGTAACTGAAGCTTCTAACTTCTGCCATTTCCAAGGAGAATTACAAAACAAACTCTGCACTAGGGTTTTACCTCACCTTGAGTCCTGTGGGCAGTTTTGGGCACCATAATATAAGAAAAACATTAAACTGTTAAGAGAACATCCAAAGAATGGTCACAAAGATGGAGAAGGACCTTGAGGGGAAGCCATGTGAGAAGTGGCTGAGGTCACTTGTTCTGTTCAGCCTGGAGAAGAGGAGACTGAAGACAGACTTCATCTCAGTCTGCAACTTCATCACAAGGGGAAGAGGAGGGGCAGGCACTGATCTCTTCTCTCTTGTGACCAGTGACAGGACCTGAGGGAATGGCTTGAGCTGTGTCAGGGGAGGTTTAAGTTGGGTATCAGGAAAAGGTTCTTCCCCCAGAGGGTGGTTGGGCACTAGAACGCGGTCCCCAGGGAAGTGGTCACAGCACCAGCCTGACAGAGTTCAAGAAGCATTTGGACAATGCTCTCAGGCACATGGTGTGACTCTTGGGGATGGTGCTGTGCAGGGCCAGGAACTGGGCATGATGATTCTTGTGGGTGCCTTCCAACTCAGCGTATTCTGTGATTCTGTGAAACTAGTTTGACTTCCTCTGGAAGATTTCAGCCTTGACACGGTGAAGCGTTCTTGACAAAGATGCTGCTGTGACAGCTAACTCAATTCATTTGTGGAGTGTTGTAATGCAGTGGGAGTGTTGGACTATCATCACCGTGGGGCTGGTGGAAGTAGTTTAAGACTAAGACTTCTGTCAGCCTATTTCACCTCCATGGTTAACCCCAGATGACAACTAAGTACCATGCAGCCACTTGTTCACTCCCCTTCCTTGTGGTGGGATGGGTAGGAGAACTGGAGAAAGGTAAACCCCATGGGTTGAGGCAAGAACAGGTTAATAAATGAAATAAAGTAACTGTGTAATAATAATTACAACAAAACCAACAATAACAATAACAATCGTAATGAAAAGGGATATAACAAAAAGACAAGTGGAATAAAACTCAATTATAAACAAGTGACGCACAATACAATTGCTCACCACCCACTGCAGGATGCCTAGTCCATCCCTGCACAGTAAGGGGTACCGTCTGGCCAACTTCCCCGATTTTGTATACTAGGCATAAAGTTCTATGGTACGGAATATCCGTTAACGAATAAATAACAAATTTGGTTAGTGCAGGTAATCTGTCTTGGCCATGTTCCCTCTGAGCATCTTGTGCACCTGCTTACTGGCACAGGAAGCTGAAAAGTCTTTGATTTAGAGTAAGCACTTCTTAGTAACAGCTAAAACATCAATATGTTATCAACATTATTCTCATAGCTTGTATATTTCTACCTAAAGTCCCCTCAGAATGCTCGGTATCAAGCTTAGATATTTGGTGTTGCTACTTTGCATTGTGTATATCAAAAATAAGCAGTTGAGAGTGTGCCTCAGGAAAATATTGTTAAACTCTTTTTCAGCATTCAGTGGTTACTTGATCAGCTCTTTGTATGTGGAGTTTCCACTAGGCAGCAATACTATATGATGTGTTTGTAATTTTCTTTTTCTTCCTGTTAATTTTCTAGGATGCCCTTGTAGCCATTTCAGCCTATAAATCACTCTCATCATTTGGTTCTGAAGAACATACAATTCTTCATCTTCCTGGACAGGTAGCCATGTTATATGTTTGATACTAAGCACATCTGACACTTCCATCTGACATGGGTTATATCCTCTAGAAAGGATATAACCTCCTTGCGCCTTGTCTGCCAGAAAACCAGCAGAACCTCCTGAAGGAATACAAGCTCCTGCTGGTGACATGAGATGATGTCATATGTGATTGGCATAGCTAAGTCTTATGAACAGGGAAAGGCACAAATGAAACTTAGGGCTAAGCAGCCAAAAGGTAGTTTTTCTTATTTTGTTATTAAATCAGCAGCGGTTTTTTGGGCGGCTGATTTGCATTTTATGCTCTTCTGTTAGTGCTTGCAATTGAGTCTTGACACTAAGCAGCTCTTGTGATTGCTGTTTCTTCCATTGCAGTCACACTCATGGATAGTGTTTTTGTTCCCAAGACAGGCAAGTCAGTTTGAAAAGTAGGTGCAATTTTTGGAATTAAGCTGATTTTCCCATGTTTTTGTTGTGAACTTCTGCAGCATAACATTTTACTTTTTTATCAAGAAAGGCAGTAAAAAGGAGTTGAGGTACTTACTAAAAAGCTTTTTAAGTATGCAGAAGGCTTTTAAATGCGGAAACTTTTGATTAGGTGACTCAGTAACATAATAAAGTGGAAGAGTACAAGGAGATGAACATAAGGTCATCAATGTGACTTTATTTTTTTTCACTGTATGAGAAACTAGGCAGTACTCAGTAGTCCATTGGTACTTTATGGCATAGGGAATCCTACAGCTTTATTTAGCAGTAAAGGTTTTATTTACTGCTTTATTATAAGATAGGCTTCATTTGTGTGTTGTAACTGGCTGTTATGAAAAGGCTGGAATACGCAATGTTTAAAAATGTATTTTATATAAATCAGTGAGAAGAGTTCAGCATAAACTTTACAAATGAAAAATGTGTTTTACATAGAAGACCACAAGAAAGAATAAGGGAAATGTATAAACTCTCCTGCAAGACTAAATCTTTCACACTAGTACATAGTTCTGTATTACTGCTGCAGTTACTTTACAGTCATATTACTGGTGCAGTACTCTACAGAAAATTAGTAAATATGTTTTAATTGAAAGCAATGTAAATATGTTGCAGTCTTTCAAATTCCAAAAACTAATATGTAAAAGTAATGTCTAGCAAAAATATTCTATTTATAGTAAAGTGCCAGTATAAAACAAGGTTAAACTGAAGAAGAATCAGGGTGAAAGTAAAGTTTTATGAATATTAGTTCAGCCGTAAGTGTCAAGATTAATTTTACTGTTACAGGTATGTATTTACACACCCTGTGATTTTTATCAACCAGTGTTGCCTTTCAGTCAGGTTGAAGAAAAGCTTTTATTTATTCAGCTTCAAATTTATGAAATGGAGTGAAAATAATGAAATGGGGAACTTTTCATATTTAGTTGGTATTTTTGACACTTGGAATTATGAATGGTAATGAGGTTTGGAATTTTTATGCTGATATTTAATTTTTTCAAATCTTCCAGGCACGACCAGAAGTTGACTCACTGGAAGAGACAGACATGAATGAAGATGAAGAGGATCAGGAAGCAAATCTATTTGTTCCAGGTTCTTCATATATCAAGCTGTTGTCTCTAACACCAGCTGCTGTTTTAGGAGGTATAATATATCCAGTATTTGAGATTACTTTGCAAATATGTAATCACAGTGACTGTACAGACATGTGGCTGTTTTATAATGGAGTGTCATGTTAAAGTGCAGCTTTTTTTTTTTCCTTAACAAATGATGGGAAAAAATGTAAAGTAAAAGTTCAGAGGAAAATAAAGCCCACAACTCGTTTTTAGGAAGATGGTGGGACAGAGGTCCTGTTGCTGGGAAAAAAATGTTTATAATTAAAAATTCTTTATCTGTCCTAAAGGGAAAGCCAGTTTGTTATTATTTACTTCAAGTACTCATTGTTTCATCACAGTGTGACTTCAGTAGGGAGGACTGAGTAGATGTTTCTAAAGGCAGCTCTGTATTTTAGCCCAGGACAGATTGAAGTAAAATAAATTTTGTTCTTGTTGTTTTGTAAACAGAGTATTAATGGTATGAAAACAATGCTGTACACAAAGTCTGCTTAATTAAGATAGTGGTGCTATGCTTAATGCATAATTGTAGTGATGAATATTGATACTGAAGTGTGCTTCAACAGATAGTCTCTGGTTGATACACTTGTTCTGAAACCTGTGCAGTTGAATTACCTTCAGAATTTGAGATTTTTGCCTTTCACTTGATTACTTTCAGAAATTCTCTTTAACTTACAGTTACAAGATTTGAGATACTGTGCCAGGACATAGACCTTGTTATTTCATTCTTTGTAGAATACATGGGATCTTGATGTGTGATTTCAGCCTGTAAACATTGCCATGAGATAGTAGGTAGTGTTTTGTGGTATCTTCCCCCAGTGTGGGCTTTTAAAAAAATCCATTTGTCAAACTCTGCATGCATTGGCATCTGGAGTAGGTGCAGCCTAACCTAGAGAGTCTTAACTACTAAATCCTGGAAGCTTTGTAGGGGAGAATGACATAACCTAGTTCAATGAACGAGAGTGATGTATCTTGACAGAAAACTCAATCTGTGTAATGAATGCTGAGATAGCCAACCTTCTAGGAAGATGGGTGTGACTGCTAGAAAAGCTGTCAGCAGTGAAGCCTTCTAACTTTCCCAGCATTTTTGTGAGATTTCTCTCTTTCTTTCTTTTCCCAAGCAAAACTATTATAAACAATTCTAGGAGTTTTTGTAAATTAATTAAGTTTTGTGCAGCTGCAGTTTGTTATCATTCTTGCTTAGAAAAATATTTTAAAATAAGTGTTAGCAGAAGTAACCAATGAATTTGGTAAGTGGCTGACCAGAGGTCCAATAGCCTCTTGACATTTCTGTAAACTTCAAACAAGTTAAAAGATATAAACCGCTTTGTAAAATAATAAAAAAACTCCGCTTCACTTTACTCTCTCAGACGCTAGACTCTGTGTCGTCTTTTTAAAACTCTTGCAACAGATGGGAAACCAAAATGGAATTTAAAGTGAACAGACTGAATTCAGAGATACAGCAACCACAGACTGGTATCAAAACATACTTGAATCCAAACAATCACAGAACAGTTTCTCCCTCAGAGGTGTCTTCTAACATTGTTAGTTAACACAAAGTCCAGAACGGTTGAGCAAAAGCTTTAGTGGCTGGCTGGAGGGGTTGTTGAGAGTTAATTGCTTCACCAAAAGAGTATGAAACTGGATTAATGAGGCAATGTCCAAGACAGACCAAAAGCCACAGAATCTCTGTTGTATGGGAGCTGAATCTGTGTCATCTCATCTGCTGGAATTCTGGTGGTACATGTTATTGAGATTAATAACATGTAACTACTTACATGAAGCATTGGAAGGTGCAGCTCTAGGTAGCGTTTTGTTCAAAGTCCTTTAAAATTGATTTGTCACATCAGTTTTCATATTGTTTCAAAGTATTAGACTCCCAGGATATCAGAAAGGGTATGACAGCCTTATTTTTTTATTTTAATCGTTTTTAATTGGGGATGCCTGAGACTTTTCTCACACCTGGTAATTAATAGAATTAAAAATAATTCATAGAAAGAACTATAAGCTTGATATTGTTGTTGTTGTTGTTACTAATAGTGGTAGTATCCTTACTGCAAAGGAGATGATGATGATGATAATAACAATAGCAACAATAACAACGATGATAATAGTAATAAAAATACTGTTCATGTGATGCCAGTTACCTTTGTTTACCCTCAGATTGATTTCAAGCACTGGAATACCATATTTCTGGTGTTTGCTGCACCTCTAGTTGTTTTGCTAAATTTATCCAAGTTCTGCAGTTTGAGTTATACTTGTCAGTCTAGAACCTTGGCTTCTCCCCTGCCTAAAGAATTGCTTCTGAATGGCTTATATTTACGTCTTTTGGTATAACCAGCAAGTGCAGAAATATGACAGCAGTGATAAGGTGTCTCTGTCATTGTGAATGGTTTCTAGCAGAGAAATAGCTCCCTCTTTCAGCAAATTTCTTCCCTATTGTTGTAGCCACCCTAAACAAAAAAGCTTTTGTAAAAAGTGTAGAACAGGTAGGTGGATAGTGTTTTCCCATCAATAAATACCTACTCTTCCAACAAAATGGAAGTTTTGAGGGTTGAAGACAAAGACTTAGAGTTTCTGCCTATATCACTGCAGTGAGAATTGCTGATTGCATTCTGTGGGTTTCATTTGAAGGATATTGGCGTTACAGGTGGAGGACAAAAATCCTAGGGTGCAGGTGGCCTTCCTGACATGCTACAAAAACATGATTTAGACTGCTACTCCAATAGTGTCCTTCTGTCAGCATGTGCTGCTGTTACTATTACTTTTGTAGCAGTCAAAAAAGGCAGTCAACATAGTTAAGGCAGTCATGGAATAGTTAAGGCTGTATTTCTTTCCAACTTTAAATAAACCCATGTCAGTTTTGAATAAAGTAGCTTTATACTGGAACTTCCTCACATTTCTTGGTTTTAGTAAGTTCCCATGATTTTCAGCAATGCTGTTTCCTACTTCAGTGATACTACAGGTGGAGGAAAAAAATCCCCAGATGTAGATGTCCTTCCTTCCCGTGCTACAACATCAGATTTAGACTGCTGCTCCACTATGAAGTGGGAAAGAAGTACTGGTGTCATTCTGGGGTTTCCAGGGTTAGTTTTGTCTCTCAGTCACCAGACTCTCATATTCCCTTTCTTCTCCCTTCATTGCATTGCACTTTGTCAAGCATTTGAAGAGTTTGCAACATCACTTGTGAAACAGGAGATGACCAACATGCCCCGTGCTGTGTATCATTCCGCCTTGAGAGGAGCGACCACACGCTCAGACCAGGGAAAGACAGTGGCAGGTGTTCCAAATTTCTTGCTGAAAATGTATGAGAGGAACAAGCAACCAGGCATGACACCAGGCCTTGCAAGTAAGCTATCACTTCCTTGAAGTAGACAAGTATGCATGTTTTGACCCAAAGATTTCTGTGAATCTGAAGGTGAATCAACTTAAGAAACAATGTTTTGTGCCACTGAAATGTGCTTGCGTATTCCTTTGAATTGTTTGCTGTATTAAGTTAGCCTTACTTTGCTTTGGGTTCTCCTTTGACTCTGAGTGAGTGTTGGCATTGACCTCTCTGTTCCCTTTCCCTCTCTTTCAGCTGGCATGTTGCTGTGTTTCGACCTCCCAGTCCACATGGGCAGGGATGGCAAACCTATTAATCGATTTCTGGCCAGCAGGGGCCGCAATTTCCAGCAAATGTTGGTTGCCCTCATTCATGAGGTAAGTTGTTGCTGGCTCTTTGCTTTTCAGGAGTATTACACCTCCTTCCCTGCTTAGGTGTTGGTAGCATCTAGCGATAGCATGTATGAATGTATCACAATTAACTGAAGTTGTTAAGGACAACTAGAATTATAGAATCATCAGGTCAAATCATCAGCCTACCACCATGGTCACCCAGCCTCACTAATTTAAACTGAACATGTAAATACTTTTTTTTTACAGTTCACTGCTGAAATGCCTCTTCTGAAAATCAGAAAAACAAACAGAGGGTGACCTCTCCCTTTTCCTGCCTTGCAGACTGCTATGCATATGTGCCTGATACCTGTCGTGTGTAACCAGTTGTAGGTGAATAGCAGGCCTGAATAATGATGAGGAGGCTCTGTGGGGAAACAATATCTACACCTTGCTAAGACTTGACGTTTTATTGTCTCGTAAATGTTTCAGCTCCCTGACCTATTAGGCTTGTACCACTGAAACTATGAAGTTACCTTTGGTGTGGTTTTAGAAAAATGGCATAAAATAAGCCCTCACTTAATTACTGTAGAAAATAAAGTGCTTGCAATGAGGTCTGTCAGAGAATTTTGAATTATGGTACTTTGTGGTTAATAATTACGGTACTTTTATGGGTAATATCAAAGTTCATCTTTGAAAATTTGGGACAACAGTAAAAAAAAAGGTTGTTCAGCTGGATCGAGGGAAATAAGCGTTCCTTTCCCAATTTTATGCCAATGAGAGCAGCTTTTAACACAAGTGAAAGTGTGTTAAACTCTTTAAAAGTTAATAAAATAATTCTATTAATAGAGTCATTTTGTATTTCTGTAGAGGCTAGTTACGTGCATCTGAGGGGGTGATTTGCATCCTGATTTTGTTTTGTGACTGTCACCCAACAGATGTGAGGCATATCTGCTGTGAAGTTCTTCCGTGATGCTACTAAAATCACTGAGATCAAACACTTTCAGTTACAAAATAACTACAGCACAAGGTTTGAGTGGGAAGGTTGTGTGTGCAGGATTTGGAGAGTTTTCTGTGTACAGACTGAAAGTCTGACACTAGAACACAGGCACATGCCATGGATAATGTATGGGGACTACGTTCTGATCCTGTGATGCATCCGCATGGCTCCCTCTGGGCTTTGCTCTCAGGTCCTGCTTCAGCATATTCACACTGTGTACTGGTTAACTCCCTCAGTCTTTCTGGAGCAAGCAAACCAGTTCTCCCTCTAACAAACTTGTCTGCAGTGTAGTTTGCCTGAAGTTTCCAGTCAAATGATGTAAATCTGTGTTGGTGATTGTAACATGGGCCCAGTCTGTCAGGGAGACTGAATCCCTTTATTCACAGAAACAAGCTGGTTTTATACACTTACATAACCTATCACACCCTGCCATGTCAGCAGCACACCCTTTGAGTGTCTCTGTATTGGGTGACCCGCCTGTCAGCTCCCAGCAGGCTCCTCCTCCCAGGGTCCAGGAGAGACAAATTTCTATGAGCCACCATTTGCTCTTTTGTGCTGCCATGTGCTCCTTTGTGGTGCCATGTGCTTCTGCAGGCACATCCCACAGCCCGCAGCCCAACTGCATCCCATCTCTTCCATAAATGTATGCTGTGCTCAAGTTGGCTGCTTGTGGCTAGTAAAGTCTTCTGGTTCTGTACCATCTCTCAAACACTTCCATATGCTAGCATACACATACAACTTCTGCTTTCCATATAACATCTTAATCATTTTGGTCCTTCAGGACCAAAAAATAAGTCATGTCTTGCGGCCACAGACACACCACATGGATCCCAGTGGAAGTTAGGCCAAGTGTACAAGGACAAAAGCCAGTCTGCACCAGTTGGACTGGGGTATAGAAATCCGTCCCAGGTTCTGTATCATGAAGTCAGTGTCAGTGGGATTATGAAATACAATTCTTCTCTCAAACTATAAAAATTTTAAAAACCCACCCTTAAACACTGATCTCAAGATATCTAACCATGTATGCAAATTTAATAGATGTTTTCCATCTGGACGTCTTTGCTGCTAAAGAATGAAAGCAGAAACTGGAGATAATACCCCTCATTATCACAGGACTGTAAATTAATGAATGTTTTCTAGCTATTTGGAAGCTCCAGTGGAGAGCACCAGGGAAAGTCCACAGGGATATTTCATGTATCAGAGGAACAGATTTAGAATATTGAGTTATGAATGAAGCATGAGTTTCCATAGTATCCAGAAAGAAAAGCTCTGCACTGTATGTAATTGCTCCATTCAGAGAGACTTGGGTTCAGTGGCAGAGGTTCTGAAGAAAAACATGTTTAATTACGTTATCGTAAAAGGCATGTGTGAAAGTTTTATATGAGTCAAATTATAGTGGGATGATGATAGTTCTGAACTATGTTTTAATCACTTGCCTGTTGCCCTAAAGCATCAAATAAAATCTCTGGTAAAATAAATACTTGTATGTACTAGCAGTGATTATAAAATCCAACAGCACATCCAAAACTGACTTTTCTTGTGTGAACAAGCTACCTTCCTAGAAGTACAACCTTAAAATGGTTTGCTGGACAAAACTTGGGGGTTTTGTTGTGGTGAATGTGGTGAACTTGATCAAGTTAGTGAATACATTTAATGGCTGGAGACAGAAGTATTTTACCAAGTATCTCAGTACTTTACCATGTCGATTGATTAAAGGTGTAGTAAAACTAAAAATAAATCCAAATATGTTTATATTTTAAACCTAAACACAAAATATTTTCAGACAGTGCTGACTGCACCCTTTTAGTGAAAATCTGTGGTAACTATAAAATTTTGATAAAAAATCAGTATTTCTGTTTTCAGTTTACACTGCTTCAAGAGTCAAAGTTTTTTCTTGCCTTTTTTCCTTTGTACATAGAGACAGTTGGAGTTAGGGTGGTCAGAAAAAAGGAGTTTGGGCCTTTGGCTAGATGAGAAGCAAGTCCCTGAGCTCATCAAACTAAATTTCATGCCTTAATGTTTGTTTGGTCCTCAATGTTCTTCTGGGGAACAGAGTTTAACAGTAAAGACAGGGAGCCTAAGCTATAGAACTGCCAAACTGGTCAAAGAAAATTGGGTTAGTAGTACCTAGATCCACCTTATTCTTGCAGTGGCTATAAGAATTAATGTGTTTTTGCAAAGTTCATTGCTTCACAGTTCAACACTGCACACTAAGCAGGTGGTTTAGGGGGGTTAATTTACCAGAATGACACTTCTTTGCTACTGCTTCGACTCCTTTTTATTTTGGGAGAGGGAAGAGGTTGTAGGGGTTAATCCTTATAGTTACTTTTTAAGTAAGGAGTGTTCTGTTAAAAAGTCTTAGAGTTGCCTTTGAAGCATTGAGGTCTACATAAAGCTCTGAATAAAGTCTGAGGTTGATGTAAACATCAAGAAGATACAATTAATTGGAGATAGCATGCATCTATTTATTTTACCTCAAAAAATATCCAGCAGTTGGCATATTCTCAGTTAGGACTATGCAGTCACTGCCATACTGGGATAATAACGTTTTTATGTCTTCAGTAGTTTGACCTATGCTCACAGCTATAAAATATGAATCTACAGGTTGTGTATCTGTCCATATAGACAGATAGTTGCCATTATTGCATTTAGATTTTGGCAGCTGGGGCTAGGTGAGGGGCTTGAAAACACCTGTTTCGTTTTTATGAGATTCTTTATGTGTAAAACTATGATGCCTGGTATTCTGCTACTGAAAAAAATGAGTTATGTGAGGTTTGTATGCAGAGGAAAGATTTTCTTCTTGTATGTTGAAAAGTCTTAAAAACATACAAATAACAAATATCTGGGTTTAGCTGCCATTCTAATCTAACAGTAACAGCAGCAAAAAGATAATTACTATTCAACCTTAATGGGCCAGACTTATTCTATCACCTAGGTGCTATTCTAGCTGAGGAATTGGATGCATCTGTGATATCTGTCATCAGGATCAGACTAAGATGCAGAAGGAGTTTTTTGATGTTATTTGTGCGGGTATTTCACAGGAAAAAGAAAATAGGTTCAATAAACTGTGGTATGTTTCAAGTGCTGGTTGTATTGCTCTTTGGTGGTCACTGGTGAGTTGAAAGAGGAGGATCATCATTCCCCCAGAAATGGGGATGCGCTGTTTGATTATTAAACAGAGCTTGTCAACCTCTCTCTGAGGGGACATGTAACTTACCGTAGTCACAGTGGTCAGAAGTTAGTACAGACCATGGGTTTTCTTTTTTCCTGTGGCTGCCTGGATCACACTGTAAAAGAAGTCCCCAAATATTACCTGTGACTGTTTCAGGTTTTGCAAGTAATACTTCATAGAAATTCATAGGAATAATTTTTTACCAGATTCACTTAAATCTGTTTTGAAAATGATTGAGGATGAATAGTCACATATGTTCGCATCATGTACCATATATTTTGATGGTTCTGTTAATGTTTGTTTTGGGTTAAAGTTATTAGGCTTTCAGCTAGCTATCCATCTTTTTGTTGTTTAATGAAAGTGAAGAGAACAGTTCATCCTGCATGCAAAAAGCACAGAGGCAGACTGCTATTGGTGGACCAGTGTGGTGGGTGGTGCCTTTGGCTCTCTGAACTGGTGCAATTTATAGGGGTTTTTTAAATGGAGAATGGTCTTGCCTTTGCATGTTTCTCAATATTCAAACATTTTCTATGTGTTGGAAATAGCACAAGTTACTTTTTCCTATTCATGAGTCATATTTACAGGCACAATTGCAAAGTTGAGTTGCAGAGGTGAGTTATGCAGTATTAAATACTTCCGTACAAGTAATAATCATGTTAGGCACTCTGTGTACTCATGGAAGAAGCATTCCCTGCATATTTTTAAATACGTTCAATTAGATGTGCTGTGTGCATCTTTGAAAAGTAAAGTGAAAATCTCCTTCTTTGCTTTTCTTTCCTTGTTTGGTTTTGATGTAATCAAGATACTAAAGAGCTTATTCAAACCTTGTATGAAACCTTAAGATGATAATTGGATTTTCTGGAGCAGAATTCACTGTTGTGTATTCTTCTGTGCCTAGATGAATGTAGTTCAGAAAACCAGCACAAGCTATGAACTAGTTTGTGCTGGTTTCTACTACTGAATTTAATGAGTGTATTTCTATCAGTGATGAAATGGTATTCAGAAATTAAGTTTCTGACTGATTTTTGTTTTTCTTTTCCTCAGTCTACTGTGCCTTAGAGAAAGATGATTTTTTTTTCACAAAGGAATGTTAGGGGGGTGGATTTGGAAGTATATGCATGCAAGTATGTTAAAAGGAGGCTTTAAGAAAAATTTAAAATTAAGAGATGCTGTTTCACTATTTCATTGATACAGATATGTAATGCTAGCCTTATTTACGAAAGCACAGATGTGGCACTTTATATGTCCCATATGTGAGCAGGACATTTAAATACATGCCTAAACATTTCACTGACATAAAGGTATTGTCCCAAACACATATAGGAGTAGTATCTCCTCTGGATTGCCAGCATTACCTGTCTTGCATTTTGACCAACATGGTCTATGACTTTGTGTTTTTTCAGGCATTATGTCCTTCTTAAGCATCCATCAACAGGCTTGGGTTACCAGCTCTAAGCTCATGCCATTTCTTACTGCCTCAGATATCAGGTTGCAGCATAAAAACTGCTTGGCCGCTTGGTCTGGCCAAGCGATGTTCCTAAGAAACTCCCCGTATCAGTGTGGCAGTGTTTCACAAGCACTCGCCCTTGGTTCATAGTTCCCTTGAGCCTCATTCCCTGCACCTCCCCACCCAGTCAGTATTTTCTTACACATAAACTGTGCACTCAAAAAACAATCTGAACTTCGCTTACCACCTTTGCATGTGGTTGCTAGTATTAATTTGCAAACACTTAGTGTAGTTGTTGTTACCCTTCATATCTAGTGATAGCTGACAAGTAAAGGCTACTGGTTTCCTGTACTGAAATAGCAGGTCACAGTACTGCTTATATGAAAATCCTCAGCACTATGTCCAGTCATTTTCAGTTGCAGATGAATTTTGAGTGTTCTTTGTTATGTGAAGGTGTTCAGTTCCCTCACGCTTTCCTCATATTCCACATACATGCAAAATGTTTACTGCCATTAAGGAAGTTAATTAATGAAAAGCACCTGAGCAGTTCCATTGTTGTCAAACACATCTGCAAATTTTAGATGTTCCTGATAGACCATATCTTCTAGATGCTCTCAATGTCACAAGGCGCCTAAAACTTTATAATTACTTCCTGCATGAACACCTGCAGTATTTTGCAGGCCTGCTTTTGTTGTCTTGCACAAGTGTGTATTACATGATGAACTTCACAACTCACTAGGAGACTAGTTAAACCTGATTTACAGAATCATTTAGGTTGGAGAAGACCACATTGGGTCCAATCTTTGACCAGTCACCACCTTCTCAACTAGACCATGGCACTAAGTGCCACATCCAGTTGTTTCTTGAACACCTCCAGGGATGGTGAATGCACCACCTCCCTGGACAGTCCATTCCAATGCTTAACAGCTCTTTACATGAAGAAATTCCTCCTGATGTCCATCCTGAACCTTCCCTGGCACAGTTTGAACTACGTACTCTTGTCCTGTCACTAACTGTCTGGGAGAAGAGGCCGACCCCCACCTGGCTCCACCCTCCTTTCAGGTGGAGAGCAGTGAGGTCCCCCCTGATGCTCCTTTTCTCCAGGCTAAACAGCCCCAGCTCCCTCAGCCAATCCTCATGGGACTTGTGCTCCAGATGCTTCACCAGCTCTGTTGTCCCCTGGACGCACTCCAGCACCTCAGCATCCTTCCTGAAGTGAGGGGCCCAGAAATTAAGACAGGATTCAAGGTGTGGTCTCCCCAGTGCCAAGGACAGAGAGACAATCACTGCCCTGTTGGTGCTGGCCGCTCTATTGCTGATCCAGGCCAGGATGCCGTTGGCCTTCTTGGCCACCTGGGCGTGCACACAGGCTCATGTTTAGCTGTCTGTTGACTAGCAAAAGTCTAAATAGTCTAATGCACACTTCTAAAATAGTTTCAGAGTAGAGGCAGAGGGGAAGACTGGGTGTGCTTGCAGATTCCTTGGGAACCCAAGGAAAGCAATTCTAATTGGAAACTTGACTGCTCATCAACTTTTGGAGGAATTGACGAGCAGATGAGAGGAGGGTGTGAATATAATTTTGACTAAAAAGGAAGGAGTAGTGTTAATGAGTCATTGTTAAGATGAGATTTCCTTTTTTTACTGGGCATATTTGTATTGTCTGTTGGATGGAGTATGTTACCTTTTTTGACTGACTTTCAGAATGTTTTTATTTGTATAGTTGTGTTAGTACTTACAAGTACTAACTTACTCACAAGTCTTTCAGATTCACTGAAAGCAGTGAGCATGAAGCTTTAGCGCAGTCCTTTGTTTTTTGTTACTAAGTCCAAGTAAAGAAAGGATACTGACTGCTTTATGTAGATCATATGGGGCGTAAAATAGAGGTGAATAAGCAGGAAGACTCAGGAAAATAATGATACAAGGGGAGGTCAGTTATTTATCTTGGTTAACAATCTGCTTTTAGAAACATCTAAGATCTTCGCAAACTATGAAGAAACATTTGCCAGTGCTGCTAAGTGTTGTGCTTATTGCCACACGCGGGTCCACTGTCTCTCTGGGATCAATTATTTGTTGCACTACCTGAAGCAAACACTTTTGACTGGCCTGGGTAATGAAGTTGAAAGTAACTTGGCATGGGTAAAATCAGAGAGGAGAATAAAGTACGTTATCATTTTCTTTTTATGTAGCCATGTGTAATGGCCTGTGGAAGTGAGTGAATGTTTGTCTGCAAATCATAGACTGGACAACATAGATTCTGCATATGTTAGACTTAATGGAACTGCTTCTAACCTTTCTGGTGTGTTGCACAGGTTAATATTCAGCCTTCTGAATGGCACCACTCCATACTGCTGCCACAGTCCTGGTTAGGATTTATGAGTCGAACCTACAGTGCAATCCTGCAGGTAATTTCAAGGTGTATAATATTGTGGACATTAATACTTATTCAAGAAGTGTGCGTTTTAATCTTACCAGCAAGAGCCCTCATACAAATTACAAAAAATATAAGTAAAACTTGAAGTGCTTAATTATAATATTTGTAAAAAGGAAATAAAAATGTGTCTTCAAGTTAGCACAATCTGGGGTACTTGGTAGAAGTGCAGCTCCTATTTGCAGTTCAGGTTCATGCAGGTTTGCTCATGTGTCAACTTGCAGAATGTGTCAATTTTGAGAATTTTCAGAAGATGAAATTTTAGCTAGAGCTCTAACCTATTGCTTGGGTAGGAACTTTGTAACAGTAGTACCACAAAGGAGACAAAAGCTATTGAGGGATGATTCATGAAAAATAATTTCCCTTAATCGGCATGTAATCCTCCCACACTGTAAGAGGCTCCTCTCAATTTTTTCAACCCTATCTAATGATTAGAAAATATCTTAAATTCTCTCTTTCGTTAGGTTAGCTGACCTGATATCTAGACCAATGTAGTATCATCTGGTTTTCAACAGGAAAATTATCTGAAAAAGGTTTAGCAAATAGCTGCCTTCCAGAATGCTCTCTTTGTATTACTAGAAGGGTTTATTTGTTTGTACTTCCGGGCCACATCAGCCGTTTTCAGCATGAGCAGCTCAGGTTGCTGAACAAATTCCAGAAGCTTTGACTGTGCCTTGTTTTGCTGTGCAGCAAGACATAGGCTTCTCTCACATTTTCAAAACAATTTTTATCTTGACCGTCAACAGAATGTGAGATCCTAAACCAAGCCCGCCCCATTCCAAAACAAGCATCAGCTATTCACATTGGACCTTTAGGTCTTGGGGGACATTGTTGCTTGCATTTAATTACTTTTCTCTTTTGCTTCCCTTCCAAGGCAAGATTTCACAAGAAGCTTAGCATTTACCAGACTTTTTCTGAAGGATCTGTCGGGTTTCTTGCCATTTTACAGGACAGTAGAGCCTACGTTTGTTGCTTGTTACTTACTCCTTATGCTTTTGTATTACATTTCATCTGAGGTGGCCAAAAGAGACTACAGTATAAGATGAGTAGTCTGGATAGTACATAGGTCAGTATTTCTGAGCTGCTATACTGCCGTCTTTTTAGTCAGTGTCTAAACTGACTAAACTCCTTTAATCTCTGTGGAGGGTCACTTTTTGGGTGAGACCTAGATTTTCAAGATTCACTGTGTTATGTTTTCTGGTTAGTATGTATACCCAAACTACAAGCATTCAATACCAGAAAAACACAGCATAATGTGCCTGTGTTTTTTCACTTAAGGTGTAATAATCTGCAAAAGATCAGTAATTGACAACCTAAATAAGTTCAATTATAGTTCTGTTGGAGACAGAATGTTAAAACAAAGCTGCTTTAGATATGTTTAGATAACATATGTATAACATACGTTATAACATGTTAGAGGGCAAAATCTGTGTCACCTCTTTAAATGTACAGAAAAAATGGTGTAGGAAATCACAGGGAGGTCAAAGTTATGTAAAGTAAAAGGATGAGGAATTCTGCTTTAAGTAGAGCATCAAGAAGGTGATGTTTTGCTGTTAGAATCCATTTTGGCTAGCAGGCTTCTAAAGCTCACTTCCTGCTTGTTGTAGCCCTTCCCAAGGGAACTTGGCTCTGCATGTACTAGATAGATGCCTCAGCATTTGTGGTTGTTTATGCCATCTGCAGTTTGTTTTTCTTACTCAGAACAAAAAATTATGGACTCTTCTCCTTAATATATTGTATATTACAGTGGGATCCCATATGCAAAGCAGTCAAAGTCACTTATGAACTAGCCCTTAGGTTGAGGGCTACATGTGTTACCTAGGTATTCTCTGAAGAAATCTTATGATTTAAGTAAATCTTATGATGTAAGATCTGCTTCTGACTTATTCTGCAATTCTGCAGGGGAGGCAGGCAGAGCTGGAGATGCAGTTAAAACATGGAAAAGAGGATCCTGAAGAGGTGCAGTACAAACAATTTACAGCCTGGCTATGGTAAGGAAGTGCCTGTGTGCTCCTGATCACTTGTAATGGCAAGTGGTGGGACAGAGGAGGGCGAGGTTTTAAGGCCTTTAATTTTGCAAGTTTAAAGACTGTGTGAGCACCAATGAAAAAAAACCCAAAACAAAACAAGAGGCAACCACCAGGTGCAGTGACCATGGTAGGAGAAGGGGGTGAAAAGAAAGACTACTGGGTAACTGTAAGGTCTTCCATATGCATATAAGATTTCCGTATGCATGGCTTCAAAGGTACCTTCCCCTCTGTGGAGCCTGAAAACTTTGTAGGGTGAGCAGCTGGGAAGAAGTGAAAGAATCTGGGGGTTTTGTAGCATGTTAAAGGAGAAGGGTTATGCAAAGATAAAACTTTACTTCATGAGAGTTTAATGAGCTGTCTCACTGAAAAAGCACTGATGAAAGAAATGTAAGTCACAATCTGATGTATGTTGTGGTGGACTGACATACCCCAGTTCACATGGTAAGTTTGCATTATTGAGCGTGAGCATGTTTAAAAGCAAGCACATGATGGACACCCTGATCCATGTCCTCCACTAACTCTGTTTCAGTCAGGTGAGAAGTATGTCTCAGTCTGCCAGGATTTAGCCGTGTATGTGCACGGCCAGGAGAATAAAGTGGGAAGTGAGAGGATTCACAAGAAAAAAAACTACCTATCCATGGAGAGTATAAATATCTGTTTCTGTGCCTGTTCATAAGTGCATTGGAAGCAAAGTATGTACAAAACCAAAATGCCTTTTGTCTTTTTCAGTCAAAAAGGTGTGTTACTAAGTCCCGCTCAAGAGGAATTCAAAATTTGTGTCTGTTTTATTCCATCTAATTCTGGAATAGAGGTTTTCATTGTAAGATCCAGAATGATACGGTGCTGTAGAAAAGATCCTTTGTTAATGACTGATCCCTTTCTTAATAGGGTATAAAAAGGCCTATAGCAATGCTGCTTTTGTAGATTTCTTCTGAAAGAATTTCTGCTCTGTATTTCCTAAATGGTGATAATGTAAGCTATGTCAAAAATTAACAGAATTCCCTTTATCAGGAAAGAAATCAAAGCAGTAGAGCCCAGTAGTAGCTTCCTTTTCCAGTTCCCAATTATTTGCTTGGTTCCTCGGGGCTCTAACTTCAGTAGCCATTAAGCATTTTTGTTGCTCACTGGGTTTAACCTAATTGTGGACAATGTGATGTAATCTTTAGTGTTAATCCTTTGTTGCATAACTACTGTGCAATTTTGCATTGGTATTTACCAAGTTGTAAAAGCTTCTAGTGTGGCGGGTTTGAAACTGTGTGCAAAAGCAGTGTGATTATGAAGGAAAATCTGGGTAGGTTTCTTTGAAAGGTTGAGTGTAACTCAGTCTTATAACATACGGCCCTGTTTTAGGAGACATGCATTTTCAGTCTAAAGTTGCCTTTTTCTGTAGAATGACATTCATGGCTATGATAGAATTGTATGTTTTAGAATAGAGGATCTCTTTCCTCATCCACACCTGTCAGCGTAGGAGATTGATTGCATCTCTGCTTCAGTCTTGATGTGAATGCAAAACAAAACAATTGAAAACAAGTAGCCTATTACAAATCAACTACAATAACGTGGAAGAAATTATAACCACTCCTATGGCTTTAATTTAAATTGATTCAGCTTACTATACCACCTAATAGCATAACTTCCCATAGTGGTTTCCAGAAATATAGGAAGTTGAATAAATTGTAATTCTTGTCTGTCATAAAACATTCAGATTTCATTATGCTAGAACATAGCACAGTGACTGGAAACTTACGTGTTTGAAGTGCTTGAAAAGCAGATTTATGGCTATTGCATGAACCAGCATTTTACAAAAAGTGGTATTAAGTCAAATAAAAGCCCTTTATAAAACACTGGGAGTGCACATAAGCATGAGGAAACTTTGGGTGGTATATAGGTATTTTTACAGATTAAATGCTTGTAATTATTTTGCGCTAAGTCTTCTTATAGGCTGATACAGTTGTTAACCTAGAATGGACACATGTAAGGCATAAAAGGAATTTAGCTGAGTTCATGCTGTACTATAATAAACATGGTGTAAATTCTCTCTTCTCTTGCAGGGTGAGAGATATGCTGACCGATGTCATCAAAGGTGCTTCCAAGTAAGAGCTGCTGAACTACTACAGATGATGTTTTTTCCCCATATTTCAATAAAGAGTGGGGCACTGCTCTTTTCCCTCCTAGATCTTGTTAAGATGATGATTTTTACCTTATTTAAATTTAAAGCATCCAGGTTTCATGAGTGTGTAGATTTAGAAGCTTCTCTCTGAGGTACATCATGAAATGTAGCCTTTTAGAAGCTGATTATAAAATCAGCAAAGGTTCCATGCATAGATTAGGAAATTGTTGAAGGCAATAGATACTGAGAGACTTAAAAGAACTTAGTTAAGTACCTTGTTATAATTATTTGTAATTATTTGTAATTTGTACCTCTTATCTGGAAGGAGATGGTTTCACTGTTCCAAATGATGACATTCCACTAAGACTCACATATCTTGTTTTAAAAACCAAAATAGAAATCCAGAAAATATTTTTACTGTGATAATGACATCTTTGTATCTGGAGTAAATGCCAGATTGGCAGTGTAGGTGTATTTTTACAGCAGCAGTCAAGGAAGTTTTTAGAAATGGAAGACTGATGCAAAGAGTCTGTTGGTCTATAAGTGGTCTAATACAGTTGTATTGTTCAGCTGCTTTTGTAAAACAACTTAAGAGAGTTCCATCAGGATTATATTGCAGTATGTTTTTCTGAGAATTGTAGAATATCAACATACTTCCTTATATGCAGCTGAACACATCTATATTCTCCCTCTTTTTTGTCAGTGGCAGGGTTTTTTTCTTGATTTCCTTAAAGGTTTGCACTGTCATAGAAGTTAGCACTCTGAAACTTAGCATTTTCCATCATATTAGTGGTTTTTTTGCATAGGGAAATAATTCAAAATTTTTTTTAAGATGATACTTCAGTAATGGCTGCTCTGCTAAATTTTCCAATGCTGTTGCAATGAAGTTGCATCTGCCTTTCTAGCATTCTCCATTTGAAGATATTTTTGTTTTGTCCTCTATGGAGATGGTACTAGCTAAGACCAGCTGCTGCATTTCTGTAAGTGCTACTTGCTCTGCAGGGTAGCCGTCCTCATTATAGTGGAAGGAAGCTTCTGTTTTTATACAGCTTTGTGTGTGCTGGCCTTTATATAAAAGACAGACAAGAAAAAAAGACTAAAACACTTCTCTCCTCCATTTTTTCTCTAACTGCCGAAGACAAAATGTAACGAGTTTCTGCTGAGCTAGAAGAGAGCCCAATGAAGTTGCTAGGTGCAAAGGCCTTCCCTCCTGGATCATCCATAGCATAACTTTCTGCTTTGAGATAGATGTTTTGTTGCCAGCATCTCTATTATGTTTCTTAACTGTTTGCCATTTTCTGTTCAGAGACAGCCCAGTGGTGAAAGGAAACTCTATTTTTGCTTTAACTGGCCTTGCAGTTGCTGTAGCCAAATATGAAAGCAGCCTTTCCTCGGACACTGAAGGGGTGCCTGAGGTGAGTGAATCTGGGAGAGTCCCTTCTCTTAGTGAAATACAGAGAAGTAGTATGACCAGGTGTTTGGGGGGCCAGTAAGTGGATGCAAAGTACTTCACATTTTCAGGTTCAAATCACCACCCTCAGTGAAATGCCATCTGTCAGATGCTGCGATCTATACAGAAACAGGTAGAGTGTGTACGGGCCTTGTCACAAGAAGCGTAATTACTAACTCATTTATTTGACGGTTTTGACAGATGAGATAGAGGTCACTCTATGGACACTGAAAGCCAGCCAAACTATTTTTTCATAATTTTATAATTTTTGGCACCACTGAACAGTACTTGATCAAAAGTAGTGTCTGGAGAGTCAGCACTGACAAGTAAATGATGCTACTTACAGTACATAGGAATGACAAAATAATTTCATTCATGATGGATCACAGCTGGAACATCAGCAGCTGAGCTTCTGTTAAGGTAGAACTTGATTTAAGAAAAAATAATGATGACTATTTGGGTTTGATTTTTGCAGACTGAACCTGATTTTATTCCTATGAAACACTGGATTTCCATGGTCACAGAGACTCTCCTGAGTATTGTGAATAGCCGCTACCAACCTAAAGGTCAGGTCTTCCCATGGTTCTATCAGGTATGTGCTGTGGTAATAAAGGCAATGCAATATATTTCATACCTGTATTTCATACCTGGAGTTCTAATCATGAAGTTTCCTGGTTCTGTTTGAGTTGTAGTAGTTGGAATAGGGGAAAATAAAAACTTTTCTTGCTATTGTGGTTTTTACATTTGTGTTTGCTTTAAATTTTTGTCTTTATTACCGAAATGGTAAAAGCCACATGCAAGGAATGTCAGATTGCAATACATCTGTGCTGCTGTTTGCTCTATAGGTGTTCATTTTAAATTCCTGAAGTGCTGAGTGTTACTGCCTGGAAAGGAGTAAGAGAAAAAGAAAAAAACATACTCTCTTTTGTGTTTTTCTAGAAATCCTATTCAGGTGAAAATACTGCTAGTATTATAGCTCGATCCTGTGCAGCCACAGCTTTGTCTCTCCTGGTGCCAATTTTCATTGTATCATGCAAAGAGAAGATTGAGGAGGTCCTGAGTATGCTTACTGACAGGTTACCTGGGAAACCAAATGCTGATGAGTCTCAAGCTGTTCAAATCCACATGGGTCTTGGTTTGGGGATGTTCATCTCACGTTTGTATGAAGAAAAAGTCAGGTAAGGACTACCATATTTAATGTAGCTTCGCAAATAACTTCCTTTTTCTGCATGTGGCCTTAAGCTCTGATGAATTAAAGTATTTACAAGTCATAGGCAAATGATTCTTGAGGGGCTTTGTAATGTTTCTTAAAAGGTGCCTCTTATCATCAGTCTTCCTTCACACTTTAGCCCCCATCCAGAGCTGTCCTAGGTATTTTGTCATTCTTTCAAGATGAGTGACTAATTTTCATAATATCCTAAGGTACAAAGTGCAAAGCAGTCAGCTAGCTGTCGTGGTTTGACACTGGCCCAACGCCAGGCACCCACGAGAGTCGCTGGCTCACCCTCCCTTACCCTAGCTGGGCAAATGGAGGGAACAGAGGAGAAAGGGTTAACGGAGACTTCATGAGTGAGATAAGGAGAGCAGGAGAAAATATTTCAAGGGCAAAACAGGCTCAATCTTAATTACTGAGTGAAATTTATTACTAACAGAATCAGAGTAAGATAATGAGAAGTAAAACAAGCCCTTAAAACACCTTCTTCCCCCCCAGGCCCTCCCTCCTTCCCACCGACAATGCAGGGAGGCAGGGCAGGGGGGTTTTGGTCAGTCCATCACCAAGATTTTCTTTCGCCGCTCTGGGAGAAGAGTCCTTCACTCTGAGGCCGTGGGGTCCCTCCCACGGGAGACAGTTCTCCGTGAACGTCCCGCCGTGGGTCCACTCTCACGAGCAGCAGCCGAACCGCACCTGCTGCAACGTGAGTCTCTTTCCACGGGGTGCAGTCCTCCAAGGACAGGCTGCTCCAGACTGGAAGCAAGGGCCCTCTCTCTCCACCGGGTCTCCCACTGGATCACAGCCTCCTCCAGGCATCCACCCGCTCCGGCGCGGGCACCTCCCCCACGGGCTGCGGGTGGATCTCTGCATTCCCCGTGGATCCCCATGGGCTGCAGGGGCACAGCTGCTTCACCATGGTCTGCACCATGGCCCACAGAGGAATCTCGGCTCCGGCGCCTGGAGCACCTCCTCCCCCTCCTTCTCCACTGACCTTGGTGCCGCCATGTTGTTCCCTCACATAGTCTCACCTCCTCCTCTTCTCTGACTAAGAGCAAAGTCTTGTGATTTTTGTTTTGATGACAATTCTCAATATGTCACCACAGAGGCGTTACCAGCCTCTCTCATTGGCCTGGCTCTGGCCAGCAGCATGTCCATCTTCAGAGCCATCAGCCATTGGCTCTGCCAGACATGGTGGGAAGCTTCCAGCAGCTTCTCACAGGAGCCATCTCTGCAGCTCCCCCTGCTACCCAAAACCCGGCCGTGCCAAACCACAACACTAGCAGAGCGGCACATGGCTCTTCTAAATGGGACTGGTTGCACTAGAAGACATAATTGTAAAATAATTCACAGTTGGTCATTGGTTCCTTTGTAAGTGGTGCTCTGGACACTGATTGGTGTTCACTGAGTTATGTGAGTTACACATGTGAGGATGGAGCTACAATGGAAGCAGCAGTCTTTAAAGCATGCTTTTACAGCTCTGTTGGCAGCACAGAGGTGTTCTGAAGTTGTTAGAAAATGCCTCCTTTTCAGAAAGATCGGCCTCAGTTGCAAATATCTGGTGATTCCAGAGAAATTAAGAAGTAGGTTTGGCTTTATACTCCTCCGGTTTCTTGACTGCTAGGGATTTTGTCTTCCTATACACCCATAATAAATGTTAATTACTAAAGAATCACAGGTACAAAACAGCTTGATTAGCAGTTGTTAATTTGCTCGGTGAAGCTAGTGTTTCTGAGGCACCTGCTTTTGTTAAAGCTGAAGCATTGCTGGGTTTTAATCTTCACACTTTGGTGTCTTGGTGCCTTGCTGCCACTGACTTAGCCACGTAATTTGGGAATGGACTACCTCTGGATGTTTAGTCAGTGGGACAGCTGAGCTACACAAAAGCGTTAAAAGGCTCTTAACAGAATGAAGTTACATCAGCCCAGTGTTTTGGAGTATGTGAATCTGTATTTTGGGGGGTTGTGGTTTTTTATTTGTCTGATGAGGGGTGTGAAATGAATACATTTATGTAACCATTTCTTGCAGACTAGTTTTACTCTTTCACTGCCCTGCATAATTTGAAAGCTTAATCTCACGCATTCTTCAAAGCATTGTCTTGCAACAGATAAAACTCGTAGAGATGTAGCTATAGCTAATATCAGATCATAGAATTAGTTTCCATTAAAGATGTCCTGTACATTATGAAAATGGTGTACATGTTTTATAAGAGGGGAATCCCTATGACATCTTTGGATTGAAATGTAAATGCTTCTTTTTTTATCTGTAAGTTAGGGAATGAGGTGGAGAGAGATTTACAGAGCTAGTTGTGTAAAATGTCATGAGTTTTCAGCTTATAAATATTTACAGGTCTAGCTGAGATCATATTTTATCAGGTACCTCCTCCCACTGTCCGGCATTGGATTTTTTTTTTTGTTTCTGTTTTGGTTTGATTTTGTAGTGATATACCTGGTCAACAGATGAACTTGGTTCTCATGAAGTCCGTGGATGTGTTGGAGGACTGCTGCTTTGACACCAGTCTGGAGTACAAGTGAGCTTCCTTTATTACTGATGATACTTTATTTTGAACTCTGTCTTTTTAATTCACACTTTCTTCCTTAATTCTACACAGAAAAGTGTAAGAATAGGATAAGGATACAACCTGTTCTGAGTACTTCTGTAGAATCACCAACTTGTGCAGGCTGGAAAGGCCCTTTGGAGGGCCACATCCTCCCTAAAACAGAGTCAGTCATGGACCTGGTCTATATTGTTTAAGTTTTTATAGTCAGAGTTTGAAACCTCTAAGACTGGAGACAATAGAACACCTGTCAATTGCCATGAGACAACTAACATAACATGGCAGCATGTTTCTTCCACAGCAGTCATTTCTCTTTCAAATCAGGGAAGGAACCACAGTATCTTGAGTGGCTCAGTGTGAATGCATAAGGTTTTCTTGGATTTTGAGCATGACTCTGCCCAGCTCTTCCCTGTTCAAAAGAAACAGCACTAATTCCCATTTGCCTTTGCCCTCCTTTCTCCAGTGCACTTTCTGAAAAGCTCTGAGGAGTCCCAGCTGTGCACCATTGGACTGTGAACCTGTACAGCTTAGTGAAGATTTCTGTTGCCTTTTGAGTGGCACAGGGTGAGACACACAGTACACAGGGGCTGTACCAGCTGCACCCCTTTGTCATGCCTGTTGCTGCTGGTTTGTGCAGCCTGTTAGCTGGAGATCAAAGCCTCACAGAAGAGCTAAGCCAGACTTCTCTGGCGGCAAGAGGTTGCCAGAAGAATATGAAACAGTGGCAAGCAAGAGAGGGAAGATTGAAGAGGGGGCCGGTTTTTGTGCTGTCTGTGGTTTTTAAAGGTTAAGAGGAGGTTAGTGTCTGAGTTGTCTGTGTGAGCAAAGAAGTAATGTACAGCTGTAAATGTTGCAGAGTTGTGCAAATTTTGTATTTCTACGCTTATAAACTGCTATTCCAAGGGAAGGTCCTTTCCAGCCTTTTCATCCAGTGTGACACAGGCATGATCAGCTGTGAGACGTGAGCATTTTCACCAGTGTTTCACCTCTGCTAAACTGGTGATTTTCTTTTTCACTAAGAATAGGCTGTCAGTGTTTTCAGTGTAGGTCTGCTGAGCAGTGTAGGTGTGGGAGTCGGTGCTGTCCAGGCTCAGGCTGCCTCCGGTGGAAGGCAGGGCACCCTGCAACCTGATGCTCTGGCAGTAAAACACTTAAAATGTGCTAGGAAATCTCAGATATCATGTAGGTGACATATACCTAAATACTTATTTTATGTAGTTCACAAATAAGGTAGCCAAGTGAAATCAATTGTTAGTGCAAAAAGGGGAGCAGAGGAGGTAAAGTTTTATTCCTGCTTTAGTCCCCAATTATGTTTTAAGTCTCTATTAACAGCAAATAACATAAAATACTATAGCTCTAATGAGAAATTACATTTTCTTTCTATGCAGTTTTGTCAACAAGCTGTAGTGTAAACCTGAATTTAGAACTCCTGTATATAAGCCGTGTCCTGATTTTATTGGCTGTTCATTAATTCAGATATACCAGTTACTTTAAAAAGGTTTGTTTGATCTTTGTTGGAAAAAAATACCGCTCCCAAGACACCCCTCCAACTCTTCTGGCCGTGCTCAATCATCCTTAATCCCCAGTTACTGTAAAACATTAGCTTATAAATATGACTGAAGTTATTCTCAGATGTTTCTTTTTTACCTAGCTGAGTAAGAGCAGCAGCTCTTCCTGTTTTTAAGTTGGATAGGAGAAGGCTAGGAGAATGCCTAAGATCCTAGCCATGTTCATTTGACTGCTCACTGCTTGCTTCAAGCAGTGTCAGGGAGATGTGCAAGGGGGAAAAAAATTGTCTCCGGGTAAGAGCTGTTTCTTTGAGCTGTTGTGGATGTGTGCCTGTGAGAGATCACCTTCAGAGCAATAAGTATCAGAGCTTTAGTATCTCATGATGGGAGCCAGAACTGTTTGGAAGTTTTCTGACAAAACTGATGACTTGGAACATGTTATGGGAGCACACATGCAAAATTTAGGAAGAGATCTTTGGTCTAGAATGGAATTTCTGATAAAATCTGAAAAAGAGGTGGAGACTGTGGAGATATTTGTGCCAGCTGCCCTATTAAATGATGCCCTTTGAAACTATGTTCTGGTTGCAATTTTAAGTATCCTCAGCATCAACCAGTTAGTTGTTCTGGATATGTCTGCCCTGATGAAGCGGCTCCACTGTTGCATATGCAAATTTTAGTACATATGGGTTAGAATGCACGCCTGAGCCTTCCTGTTATGAATGGTGAATACCTTAGTCTCTACAGCCATCTTAGCTGCTCTCTGGCTTAATCACTAATTTCATTACTTTTGCAAAAGGAACGAGTCTTGGAAGAGTCTGACAGCACCAGATCCTAATACACCCAGTGAACCTGCAATTAATATGTTTAACTGGGATTTCCAAGTTTATACTATCAGGACAAATCACCAGTAGAAATTTGGATCCATACTTCCTTCAAACTAGTTGATGGTGATTCTTGTTGGGGCTATTGATTCTTCAGAGGCAGAAGGAACAAGGAGGCTGTATGTGTAGGACTTACTATTTAAATACATATTTTTTTCTTATGCTCTTCTTTCATCCAGTGTTTCCTGAAAAGGATGTGTGAAATAAAAAACATTTGTAAAATTGACTGTGGTAATAAATTATGTACAGGGCTAGTTATCAGGCAAGGCCAAGAGATCTTCTTGCCCACAAACCTTGTTGGAGTTTAAAGGGAGTTCAAAGCAGCCAAAGCATACTTAATTCTTTCTCTTTTGTTTTCTCTTAAAGCACTGGATGTATTTTAGGAGTAGGACTTGTTCTTTCATTTATGAGTCACAGTAGCCAAACAGAATCGCGAGTGCATGTTTCCGCTTCATTGCGAAAACTCTGCAAATACCTGGACAGCAGTGAGGACCAAAGCAGAGGAGTCCAGGAGGTACGACCTATTTTATCACAAATTTTAAATCTTCCTTTTACTTTGTTGCCTCCCTTTAATAACTATAGTATTTTTACTGAAGCTTTCTATCTGTAGTACTGGAAGGCTTGATTTCTGGGGTTTTTTTTCACAATATATGGGTTTATGTCTGCTAGAAAAAAAGTGACAGTAACAACAATAATATGAATAGAATAATGTGTAATGCTGCACAGATGTTAAGAAACTGCCTGAAAAGATAACAGACATGATCCTTTAAAGGTCGTCTTTAATTCCTTAACCCCAAATTAATTTGTTGAAAGTTGTATATTGAGTAACTATGGATATGGGTCTCTTACATACAATTTTTTACTGCTCATCTGATCCACTAGAAAGCAGACAACAAGTTACTCTGAGGGAGAGCTTAAATGCTAATACTTTCTCCTTCAATATGCCTTCTGTATACTTCTTTGAAAGCTGGTGTCACTGGCTAATGTGAATTTTGTATTTGTGCATGCTGATATGGCCCCATTTACTGTTCTCTTTATATTTTGAACACTTAAACTGAGCTCTGCTAAGTTTGAGCATGCATTTCAGGGTTTTTTTTCCCAGGTTTTTTTTCCCTGTAAGTTTTGACATGGTCCATGCACTTGTGAACCGTGTACTCGCCTGTAACTCTGCTGAGGTAAAACTTGAGAGTGAAAACTGATTAAATTGGAATAGTTTTCAATATAAAACAAAAATCAGAACAAGCAGATGTTTTGCATGAGAAAAGCAACCCTGTCTGTACATGATGTATGTAAGCCTGCAGCAGCTGAGCAGTTGAGTTGCATAATCCTGTTTGTCCTAAGGGAGTTAATAGAGATTGATAGTATTATTCTCTTCCCGCTGTTGGCAGTGTTCTGAAAGCTCTTTATTAAACGTTTTCTTCGACAGAGTTTAATTTTTTTGGCAGTACATATGTGTTGGGGATTAGCCTTTTGCAGTTCATGGTTCATGCATCAAAATTACTTACAGCTATGAAATAATTTATCTGTCTCCAGAGATCTTCAAGTGCATTATTGAAATTAAACTGAGTTCAATACAGCAACCTCTGAGATAAAAGGCAGCAGCTGTTTAACATCATGAGATAGTTCGGGATGAGAAGCAAAACCTACCCTTTTCAATTAAAATCTCTGTAAGGATTTGTACAGATGAGTAAAACTTGGCCAACACTCTAGGATGAATACTACTATATGAGATGCACAAGAGGCTCTTTCAGAGCTGAAAATAACTTGGGTATAACCCTTTACTTGAGAAGTAATTTTGGCCTGTTGCAGAAAGAGGTACAATCTGTACATTGCTTGCTACAGGTCAAATTGTTGTCAATCATGCACAGTAGGTGGGTTCTCTCTGCTTCTGTTATAGTCATGTGTTGTTCTGCTGCTTAACTTTGGTACAGAGGAGGTTAAATAGTTGGCACACTTGTCTTGTTGGTAGTTCAGACTTCAGTTCCTTATTCTCCATGACTAAGGCAGGAGAACAGAAAAGCGGTGTTGCTGGTGAATCCTTCTGCAAGGACAGGAGGCTGGTGTTGTGGGCTGTGTGTAAGAGACAGTTCTATGTGCTCAGTTTCTGGCCTGGTGGACCTGCTTGTAGTCCTGATGGGAGCACAGCATGCTCAGTATGCTTGCATGAATGATGCTCAGATACTTGTTTTGAGAGAATAGCTACATTTGTGTGGAACATCAGAAGTTTGACCTCTGTAAGATCAGAAGTACTTCCAAGCTTTAGTTGTGTTTGTTTAACATTATATTAGCATCAATGAAGAACCTTTCAGAGGAGGAATAAACGTCTGAAAGTATAAATTGAAAATGTTATTTCTTTTTTGTCATGCTGGCACATTATTCAATGTGACCATTGCTACAGCGAGCTTGATTAGACACTACTTAAAAGAATTAAATTATTATTCAGGTACTTGCCTATTCTGTGGCCTGTTCCTGTGTCTCCGCTTTCAGTGTTGGAATTATAGAAGCAGCTGAGGCTGAGAAGGCCATGAGCAAGCTACGGACCTTAGCAGAAAATAATCAGCAGGTAATAATTCTGTATTTGGGCTTTGCTTCTGTTCTCTTTTTCGCTTCATCTATTTAATATTGGATACTGCTTTACCCATACTGTAATTCAAGACAATTATATTGATCTACTGTCATCATTAACTAATATTGAATGTATTTTGCATACCATGCAAATACTAAGACTACCACATTATTCATTAATGTGTGTAATAATTACCAGACAGCGAAATAAAAGCAAGTTGTATGTGTGTGATTGCATTTAGAAGAGAAATTTTTACATTTGGTGTCTTTAGTCCTGTGTCCTGCCATTTTTTGTTTCTTTTAGAGCATATTTCTATAAATTCTTTTTCTTGGTGGGAGAATACATCAACTGTTCTCTTCTGAATTTTTACTTTCCCTTAGCCTCCAGACAGTGCAGCATAACCATAGCCACAGCTTCCTCCAGGTGTGTGTTTCATCCCTGTTGTCCTAGGGTACCCCTCAAATTGCCAAAAATAATCTCAGTATTTTAGTACAAGTTCTTTTCTGGTTAATTTTTGCCAGGAAATGAAGGAGCCTGGGGAAGGCAACCATTTTGAATCAAAGCCTGCTACTACACTAATCAGCTGTTCAGAATGTTTATCTGAAAAATAGGAAGTCAGAGCTATCTACCTGTGCTAGAGCTTTTTGTCTTCATATCTAAGAAAAACTAAAACTAAGACTCTATGTGCCAAAGATTCAATCTCAGAAAATCCCATGTCACTTGATATGAGAAAACACTTGCAATAAGAAAGCATCTGGTGTTCTAGACAAAGACATAACTTCTAGTTGTTGGGAAATAATAAACATCTAAGTAATGTTTCAATAATGAATGTATAAAAGAATACAGAATCCTTTGTAAGATATGTTTTTTAATAAGTTCTTTTTACCTTACAGACCTACAGTTTTGCTTTAGCTTTAGGTGCAGTAGTACATGGATTGTCAGCTTGTGGTCATGGGAAAGCTGAAGACCTGAGCAACAGACTAATGCCAGCCTGGATTAAAATTATGCTTGCAGAGGTAAAGGAGTTTGAATTCATATCTTGGGTTTTTTACTTGTTTTGTTGTTTTGGGTTTTTTTGCATGGTTGAGTGTAGAGGAGGTGGAGAAAGGGTGGTGTATGGTTTAAAATTAACAGTAGGGACATAATTTTCCTTGCTTCTGCAGGAGTGATGCTAGGAAAAGTTATGACTATCTGAATATGCTGTTTGATTGATATTTGAAAGCAAGAGTATAACTTTGAGCTGTTTGCTAAAGGGAAAAAAATCCCTGTTTCTGTTCTACCTGGATAATTTATGAGAAATGCTTATCTCAATGAGGTCTTAATTTGGACATTTTTACTAATTTGGATCAGTGTCCAAGGATAAAGTCTAGGTTATTAAGTGAAAATGTCTTGTGAAATTAGGTGCTGCTTGTCAAAACAAGAATAAAAGAAGGGTGATTGTAGTGCCTTAGTTGTTGTAATCATTTCAATTTATGTAGAAAAGTTAGGTGTTTCAAATAAAATTCTAAACTTACAGATAAAGATTACAGCTGAAGGTGATTATCAATAAAGAAACTAGTTTTGAGTTGAATTGCACTGGTATATTTTGTGGAATACAGATTGTGCTAGGGAAAAAAGTGATTTGTCAATCCATGATGATGTCAGATTTAGAGGAGTGAGGAGGAAGCTCCATATAAAGCTTTCATCCACCAAGAGAGGGATTAATATTATCTACCATACTGGAGTCTGACCTGAAAAGGCTCAGGGATTAGAGGTGTACTAGTGATAGTAGTAATGGTTTTTAAGTTGGAAGAAACATGCATTTTGTTCTACAGTAGCATTGTGTCATCACACTGACTCTCTGGTCCTGAATTATGCTTCCAGGGTTCTCCAACAATGGAGCGTCTGGCTGCTGTCAGTGGGCTTGTTGCACTGGTGGGCTCTGAGGGAGGCATGATACAGGTGAGAATATGCAAGCAAATGGTACCTTAATGTCATGGACAAATCTGGCTAGAAGGCAAGATGGGATGCATCCTACCCATTCGTTCAGCGATGTCTGTAACCCAGGGCATCACATTTTTGCAATAATTCATGCTGGGTATGAACCAGGCAATATTGAATTGCAATGCATGAAATGGGGTCTCGTCCATTTTACCACCATATGGCCCATGTGCAACGCCACTGGGAAAAGTTTACAGCCATGTAAGCTTTCTTCTTTTCTCTCTCTCACTCCCCAGAGGAAGGCATGGGTGAAAATGTAATATGGCTTTTCAGAATTTGTTCTCTGTTGCTTCTTTCTTTTCCTCTTAAAAAAGTCACCTTTTTTCCTTCTTCTCTGGCAGCTGAAATCTGAGAGCATTCAGTCCTCACAGTTTCAAAGTAAGCTGAATGAAGTGATCAGAGCCCTTACACAGGTGAGAAGGTAGCCTCTGTTTCCTCCTTTGGATAATGCACTAGCATACCTTCAGACCTTGCACAAGCAAGCCAAATCTGTTTGAAAGAAACTACATAATGTCTGTATCCAGCTTGAATCAGGCAGTGTAGGGAAATTTGTCTAACTAGTGGTTTATTATCTCAACAGATAATTAGTTTCTCAGAGCAGATTGGTCTTCAGACAAATGCAACAAGACTTCTGGGACGTCTTCACATGTCCTGTTTGTCTTCTACCCAGAACAGGGCATCTGGTAAGATGCTTTATTACTGCTGCTTAAAGAACCTGTAGAAATAGCACATCACTAAAAAGACAACGAGGGACACATTAGATAATACAGGTTAGACATTGTAGCCCTATAAAGGGACATGACAGCCTTTGAATTGAGATCTCATGGTCCTGTGTGCCTAAAGGTTGGAACATGAAGCAGGAAGAAGTGTGCTGAATAGGATCCCCCACATCTGCTTTTACTTGCAGTGTCAAAGGAAGGTTCTAAATCGTTGTGGTCAAACTTGTGTATTGCTTCTTTATTTTTTATAAAATAAAGAACTGTATGAAAGAGGTTTTACAGTTCATATGGCACATGTATTTGATGTCTACTCTGTGCCTTTTAGATCTGATTAATCTACTATTTGTTTTAGGACTTCTCACTGTTTAAAAGAATCAATACTTAAAAACTAGTCCATAACAAGAACAAGCTGACTTTTTAGAAGTATTTTTCTAGAAGAGATCTCTGGTTAGCTGAAATAAAAAAACTAGTGTTCTGTGCCCTTTCAGGGCAGCTGATACATCACTAACTTCAACTGTTGTTTCAATTTCCACTGGTAAAATAAAAGGCAGGATTTCATCATTAATGAAATACCAATAATAGGCACAAACTAATGAAGTTGAAGCTGTTCACTTCAGTGTGAACTAAACTGGGAATACAAAAGAAGACAAAATGCAAATGAACATCACAGAGAAAAAAATTCTCAAAGTTTCTGCTTTGATGTATGCCTGCATGCATGCATGCATGCATGCCTAAGGTTAGATAGATATGGAATGTCTCTGCTGCATTAAACTTCCTAAAATTTTGAAGCTTTCCGTTTCAAAGCCCAGCTTGCAGTGCCCAATATATTTTTAAGGAAGTTCTTATCCCTGGCTTTTCAGTTGATCTGTGAATTTGTTTTTTCAGATCTGGCACCTCTAACCACCAGAAATGTTTAGCTTGCCTTAAAGGTGAAGAGGCCAATGTAACTATCAATCTTGTGGTCTAAATACTCTGAGTCAACTACAGAATCAGTTAGCTCAAACACAGCTCAATTTGGCCTTTGAATTTTCATGGGAGCAGAAGGTTATAGTTTTTGCTGATGTTTTAGAGTATAAGCAGTCTTTTTATCTTTACAGTTCCTCCAGATTTTAGCTACTTACCTGTAAACAGCTTTATCAGAGCAGCCATTGACTTTGCCATTGAAAGCGGAAAGAAAGGTAAGAAAGGATCAAACTACAGTATTCCTCTGGGAAATTTGTTATGGCTATAAAAGGTGACACTAAAGACCTGCTTTTATTTGCTAAGAGAACTTTTCTAAGTACAAATTTGGACTTTACTAATGTGACGTATTTAAAATAAAAAATTTGATTACACTCAAAAAGATAAGGTAGTATTGTGTAGTTAGGACTTTAGTTTTCTCGACCTAATTTTTGACTTTTAAAACCCTTTCTCCTTCCCTCTCTGTTGGTGCAATGATGTTTCTTGGCTTTAAGAATGAAAGTCAAATCACTTTAAGTGTTAGCTTATGTGCTCAATTAATACTCCATCATCAGACCAACTTTATTTTGCCCCTTATTTCAGTGATACTAGGTTAAGATTCTCTGTAACAGTGTGGTATTCTAACAGATTACTGCTGTAACAGATACAAAGAAGCCTGAAGAAAGTATGGTCTTACATGAGGAAGCTTGGTGAAAGGTAGATGTCTTGGAGTAAAAGTCTTAAGGAAGATAGAGAGGCTTACTTCTATGTGGAGCTAAGTGAGCTCACTGCTGTCCTATGAAGCAAGTTTTGCTTTAAATGGAGATAAAAATGGCCATTTTTTGATTCCAGGAAGACTGAGTTAACTTATGTTGACATAACACAGTATGTAGCAAAGGTTAGCATTAGCACTTGCCCTGCTGTTCTTTTGGCCTGCACCTACAAGATGTGGAAGGAAAGCAGCGTCAGAAAACTTTGCTGTTCTCCCAATAAGAAATGCAAAAAAATGCTGCCTTACTAAATGAGGAATATCTGTAATTAACTTGTAAATTGACTCAAGAATAAGGGACCAGAAAATTTCTATTTATTAGTAACAAAAAGCCATTTTTGATAGGAGATTTAAAATGTAACTGTTGATTATAAATGAGAGGGCTAATTTTCAGATGCAAAAGGAAGTAACAGTGATTTTATAACACTTTCCAGTTCTTTACTACAGCTTGAACTACAGTGCAGTGTTCACTTTTTTTGCTGAGCTGTTCAGCCAAATATGTGTGTATAAAATTCAGACTCTGACTGAATCTTCTGTTCTAGGCCCTGAATCTGTCCCAGCTGAGCTGGTGAAAGTAGCGCTGGCACCCATTGCAATAGCTGGAGAAAGCCATCAGTATCCACCTGTAAACTGGGCATCCATTCTTTCTCCTTTGATGAGGCTGGACTTTGGTAAGAGTAATTGTTTCCTATTAAGACTTTGTTATTTGTCACAAGAGTTCTTTACTAATGCAGCTTTCACAAACTTTGGAGCCCTCTTCAGGACTTGAAGTTAGTGCAGTGGTTAAAGTTTTATTAAGCTTTCCAGACTGACTTTTTAGTGTCTGCAAGTATATATTTATGATCACCATCTGGACACTGTTTTAACTGAAGAAAAACTAAAGAAGATCAGAGCTTAGAAGTTCCCTAAAATGTTGGTGAAAGTGGCCTGAATATTTCATTTGAACTATTTACATAAGAGCCTATCAAGAAACTCAACTATTGTATCCTATTTTCAGTATCTGCTAAATGCTTGGTCCAATGCCCACATCAGAGGCTGTGTGCAGCTTTTTCACATATTTGAACTCTTTGATTGTTCCTATCGCTATCACTAGTCTGAAATACACTTTCTACTAAATTACACTGTGTGATAATTTTCAGAATAATAGAAAAAATTTCCTATACTGAGGTGTGCAGTTCTTATGAAGAGCTGAAACTTGTTAAATGTCTGGAGGGTTTTTTTATTCCTGCTTTTCACTTCGGAGTCTTACTTTTGTAAATCAGGGAATTTGCAGAGGAAACAATACATTTGTTTTGTGGCTGGTTTTAGATTTCAGACAGCATGATAGTCTAGGAATATTGACTCATTTTTCCTTCTGTGGATTAAATCTTACCTTTATTTGGCAAGGAGGGGTTTTTTTTTAATTTTTACTTTTCTTAGCATTCCCACATTTTTGTTCCCAAGTGAATTGAAATACCTTGAATGAATGGTGAGATTTCCTACTGAAAATGCATGAACGGGAAGACGAATCTTCTAAGATGTATATGTTAAAAGTTCTAAGTGGCATTTTTAGAAAAATAAGTTGTAATGTAGCGCTCTAGTAGAACATTAATACTCCTTTATTTTATGATTTGAGAACAAATTTAAAGGGAAAATAATTACTTTGTAACTTAGTTTGTTTTCTTCTGTTTTAGGTGATGAGATAAAACATCTCTGCCTTGAAGTGGCTGTGACACAGGCCCAGTCATCTCAAAATGCAGCAATGCTTTTGGGGATGTGGGTGGCACCTCCACTTATCTACAGTCTCAGTGTATGTATGTCAGAAAACATGTGGGAGCTCAGCACCTCTTTCATATAAAATTCCTCAGTGACAATGTTTAGGTTGTCTCATCAGAGAAGGATTACTGGGTTCAGAATTCTTCAGAAATACCATTTAGGGAGTATTTATAGTGAGAGAAAGGTTATTCTGGGGCCTTGAAATTCAAGGCAGACTTAAGACCTGCTATGCTGATTTTACTTTACTGCTTAAGACCTTTTTCCTCTCTCTCATTTCATGCTATAGCTCTGATAACCTGGAGACATAAGGCATGGCATGTAGGGAGAAAAAGTATCTTTTATTATACCAGCTGATAGTCTTAGAAAAAATGTCCACCCTAGTCTGTTCAAAAGCTTATCTACTTTTTCTAGCAAGGTCTCTTGATCTAGCTAACTAGTAAAAAAAGTTGTGTCTTGAAAACCTTGCCTTAATTTTGTAGATACCCAACAGACTAACCTACAGTATAATCAAATTTGGGCTTGTCCTTCATTTCTGTTCTGTTCTTCTGGAATTAAAATGTGGATTCCATAGTACAGTATGTAAAACTCTCTGAATCCTACAGAACACCTGACTGCACATTTCTGTCATTTTATACAAGTTCAGGAGCAGATTCGTTGACAATTCTCAGAAAATTGTTTGTTTCTGTGATCTCTTCAAGGAGTGTTTTTGTTTTTTATTCATTAGTCTTAGATATGCAAACATTTGCTGGCAATTTTAAGACACATAATTGGTAAGGTACCAAGAAAGAGATTTTATTTCTGACTACCACTTTTCCAGCTGCAGTGGGAATTTGAGGTCACAAAATATGGTGAGCCACAGAGTATGTGAGCTCTGCATTTTGTACAGGTTATTCATTCTTCTTCACTGCTAGCAACATAAATAGTGCTATGGCTGCCATACTTCTGTCCTTGACTGTCTAGACAAGTCTGTATGCTTCATGTAGGAATGCAGTGAGCACCACATAATAAAACTGCTCTGTCTGTACAGAGGTGTGATGGTTAGGGTTCACTGAAAGTAAGTTCTTCAGTTTTTAATGAAAACATAATATTGACATGTTTGAACTCTTTTTAATTGAAACAATTGATCAAAAAAGGGATAAAGAAAAGAACTGAGAAGTATTTATGACTTCCAGTGCTTTTATAAGTGGTGCTTGAGCCACTTTTTTTATAATTTTATCCAACAATAGTTCAAGGTCACTGAAGAGCTAGAATTTGAAACTGAGCAAAAATTTTCCCTTTTCAGATGAAAACTCAGAAATACCTTTTCATGTCCCTGTCCCTGTGGATGCAACATGTTGCAGAAGACAAACTTCAGTCTTTTACAGAAGTGCTTCTGATACAACAATTTGAAGTCAAGAACCGCACAAAAAGCCCAGAAACTTGCCAGTGTGTTCTACAGGGGCTCATCCAGGCAATGAAACTTCCCAACCCTGCACAGTTTTGCTGGAGCTTTTTATGTCAGGCTGTGGAGAAAATATATGAGCTTCTTCCAAATGAGGTTCAGGTAAGCAGTAAGTATGAGGTATTTGAACACTGCAGCTAGATATTTTTAATGATGGTAAGTCCCATCTTTCTGCACTGATAAATCAGATTTGAAACATGAATTAGATGTACAATTTTTAATGATAATAGTTAAAGCACCAGCATAACTTCAACTTAAGTTACTTTTGGTTATTTTAGAATATGACATTGTGAAACCAATCTAAAGTACACTTCTCCCTCATAAACTATTCGGTAATGGGAAAATACAGTATTGGTACTGAAATAAATGTTTTTGAAAGAGAAGAAGTGAACAATGAGAAGGCACCTTTTTTCCCCACAGAGGCTTCGGTTTCTCACAGTGATTTAAAGAAACTATTTAGCTACAGAAAATACCTCCAAGGAAAGGTACTTTTCCATTAAAAATAAAACAGACTCTTTGAAAGTATTCAAATACCATTACTCTTGTAGATTGAAGTACGTTGAATTCCCCATCAAATACAGAATTTCTAAAATAGATTAAATAAAGTGAGGCTAGAGGATAGATTAATTACTCATCATCATTAACAAGTTCCTAAACTCACCAATTTTGATGATGAAGAAAGCTGGAAATAGACATTTAGACATGCATTTACTTTTCTGTTTACAGAGAGGTGAACTGGAGATGTATATCGATGTAGCAAGATGTATCTCAGAAATGGCTGATTCAGAGATTGATCGCATTGTCCAGATCTCCAAGGTAATTTCGTTTTAATTCTGGTCTTTTATCACCAAATCATGTGAAAAAAGCAACCTTGTCGTTTTTTATTGTCACCAGACTGCTTTAGCTCATTGGGAGCATTTAATTTTTTTATCTGACACGTAGGTAAGAGTGTTCTGGATTTAATCTGCAGGCAGCAGAGAGAAGTAGAAGTGATAAGAATCCACACCCCAAACTTTCTCAAAGCAACTGAAATGCTCATGGGAGCTGTGAACTGGAGAGTCTTAAGTAACTTGGTTAGGTGGGGGTTGGCCTCTTCTCCCAGGCAACCAGTCCCAGACAGGATGAGAAGACGCAGTCTTAAGCTGCACCAGGAGAGGTTTAGGCTGGACATTAGGAAGAAGTTCTTTACAGAAAGGGTGATTGGACACTGGAATGGGCTGCCCAGGGAGGTGGTGGAGACACCAACCCTGGAGGTGTTTAAGGAAAGACTGGATGTGGCACTCAGTGCCATGGTCTAGTTGAGAAGGTAGTGTTCAATCATAGGTTGGACTTGATAATCTCGTAGGTATTTTCCAACATAACTGATTCTGTGTAGTTACTTGTGTTAGCAGAACAGCAATGGTGTGAACCAGAGTGGCATTATATCTTCTAAATCCCAGACCAATTATGCAAACAGTAGACCATAGTCCTCTTTGGTTAGTGTAACAACCTGCTTGAAATTGGACTGCAAATGCATCCTGGTGACTAGCTATCCTTGAACTGGTGGATCTGTGCGTCTGTTAAAAATGTGAAACAATTGACTAAAAAACCTTTGATTCTTGATTTTATATTCTGTATTTACATTCACACTCAGAGTGTTTCCTGGTGGACAAGATGACTGAGGATGATAATGGAATAAAAAAGCTTTCATCTTGTAGCTCACCAGTGGAATCACTTAGCAGTGGATTTCTTAGCAGCTGAAATGCTAAGGAAATGACCGGTATGGAAGAACTCGATATTTTCAGATGAAGCTTTTAAAAACAAACATCTGTGACGTAAAGCCTCCTGTTCTGTTTGCTGTCAGACTCACTAGAAAATTAAGCGTTCAAATAGGTTGTGGAAGCTGAACTGTCATTTCCTTATATTTTTTAGTTCTCATTTCACACTGGAAAACATCATTTAAGAAAACCTCTTTTTTTCACTATGGTGTATCTGTCTTGCAAGAAGACTTGAGTCTTCAGAACTGTCAAGCCGGTTTGTTCCATTTCAAAGTGAAATGTAAAATTTAAAGCAGTATGAAAACAAGCTGTAGTGAGTTACACTTTGCTGAACTATTTCGAACAGTGTAAAGTTCAAGTAATATGTATGGTCATCTGTTAAATAATATGTTTTGGGGAAAACTGAGCCTAATAGTTATTCAAAGAGTTTCTTACTTTTTTTATAAAGAGGAATGCAAAATTTACTGTTCTCACAAAAAACGTACATTTAAATTAAACATGTTTTTTATTGTGTTTGCAGAACAATATAGAGAAGGCCACATTCATGAAAGTGTATTTAGTTTCTCAAGGCAGATTGTCTCTGATGAACTTGGGTGCCGTGATTGATACTCTGGCTGGATATCACCAGAAAGAAAATATTTTATGGATGCTCTTGCATAGTTTCTATCATGCACGTATTGTGAGACATGAAAATACAGGTAAGTTTAGGCTTAAAGAAAAATCAACAATGCAATCAACAGATATTTATGAATCTATGCTGATTCTTTTCAAATGATTTTAAGATGGTATAACCAAAGCGTTTCCAAATTTTTCCAGATTAGAAACTACTGTCTTCAGAATTCTTGTATTATTCAAATACTTGTATCACACATTGCTTTTATGTTTTCCTCCAGTTACTTATTTTTCTGTGGTCCAGCTACAAGTCATTTGTCTCATCAAGGTGGTTGGTTTACAGACCAGAGTTTTAACTAGATCTGTCTCCCACTCTTTTTAGGCTAGTGTTCCAAATGTACATAGTACATCAGAGACCTCTAATAGTGCAGCTCTGCTAACCTTCTGACCTAAAATCTGACTTACTGGTATGTGACACAGAAGGTGGGGGGATGTTCCCATGAGACTGGCTGAATTAGGGAGATAACTTGCTTTCCTGAACTCCTTGCACTGATTTAACACAGGAAATAAATTTCCCTTTTTTCCTCTTCATAACTGTACCAGATAGTCATCTGGTGGGTTAATGATTTGGGCTGGCTCAGCTATGGGTCTGACAGACCATAGGGGCTGATGCAAGAGAAGTAGGAGAATCACACAGGAAGATAAAGAAAGAAGAAACAAGAACAGAAGGAGGCAAGACTGAGGTCTCATTTTCGTGGCAGAAGGGTCTTTGTCTGCCTGTGTTCACTGAACAACTTCAAAGCATTATATTGCCAGATGCCTTAGCTGCCAACTGTGTTTGAAGAACTTCAAAGAGTAGTGAGTTTTAATTGAGTGAAGTAAGGGTTCTTTGGGTAAAAGAGGAGACAGCATGAAAAAGGGAACTTGTAAAGATTACATGAAAATAGCAATGTATGAAGGAACATGGTCTCGGTGGTGAACATCGTTATTAGTTTGTAGGAGATAGAACAGATTATGGACAGCAGAACCTGAATCAATGAAATGTCTTCCATCCTCAAGATGAATTGAGGGCTGAGTTTATTTGCCTTGACCATATTTTATGACCTTTTTTGCCCTGCTGAATTTATATGCCTTGACCATATTTTACTGACCCTCTCAATACTGTAGGACTATTTTCACAGTACTCCACACACTGAGGGAGGCTTTAGGATTCTGAAGCAGTCGTATGTGCAGACTTGGTTAATGGGTCCTGCAGGCTGCCATTATGTGAAATAATTCTCAATCACTTTTTATTTTTTCTGTGTGTTCAATGTGTTGCCTGCATGATAAGCAAAGTTTCTGTACTGTTTAAGGGCCTGTATGTTTTCTGTCAGTGATAGAATTAATCAAATGTGATAGTGGTGTTGGTGATCTTTGTTCTTCTACAGTTGTTACTTTCTTGCTATAATGATTTTCTCTGCTTGCTTTTTAATAAAAAGAAGTGCATTCTAGTGTTTTACATGAGTCAATGTTCTTATTCTTTTTCTAGGAGTGCTGAAGAGGATGGACTGGCTGTTAGACCTGATGGGCCACATCAGAAATGTTGCGTACAAGTCAACACCCATACAAAATGTTGATCTGAAAGAGGTAATGCTGTGAAAAAAATTTGCAGCAAGAAAAGAAGAAGGTTGTAATATATTTCACATTTTTCCTTAGTAATAAGTATTATTCCCCATGCTTTTATGTTTTAGAAGACAGTGATCTTACCTCCACAGAGAAAATCTTCACAATTTTTGTGAATGAATGTGTGTTTAAAACTCTTACTTTAAAATAGCCTTTACATTTAAGTTATGATAGAACCTTAAGGCAACTAAAGGAAATTATTTCTTCAAATTTACTGTATTTAGAACAATTGAAGGAAGATTTTGAACTCACTCGTAGAGCTGTCTAGGGAGGTCAGAACTGTGTAGCTGCTGGTTGTGAGAGGGTTTGGACAGTTTTAGAGAAATAATGTTGTTCAGCTGTTTAGGTCTTCTGTTTGAGTACATAAAATAAGCTGCTGCTTAGATCAGAAAGGCATTCATTACACTGCTGCAATATTTCCCAACCATTTATAGCACCATAAGGGTGACCATCTCTGATTCCCCTCAACAGTCAGGTTGCTGTGAAAAAGTTATTTCCCCATTTTAAATGAGTTATGGATCAGCTTTAATCTAAAAGATTATTTTAGAAGAGTGTGGTTTTACTTTTCTTTCTGTAGACATTTCAGTTTGAATCTAGAAAGAGGCTTATGCTGCTTCAAAGCATAGAAGGATATTAAGAACGTTTTAGTTCTTGCATTTTGAGTTTTAGCTGAATTTTTAGATGTTTGTTTTTAAGAGCAAGTCGCCATCTGGATTTTGGTCTTGGGTTTTTGGTTGGTTTCTCTCTTGGATTAGTTTTTTTGTTGGTTTCTTGGTGGGGTTTTTTAATTGTTCTTTTTTTCTCCTTCTGCACTATTCATTTAATAATGTGCATTTTTGCCTTTTTCCCATTTAGTGCCTAGATTTCCTCCTGTGGCTGTTTGCAGCTTCTGTGGTGGCCTGGGCTGACCATGGTGCACCCTTACTGCTTGGCCTCAGTGCTGACTGGTCACTGTGGAAACACCACATGGCATTACCAGAATTATCTGAGGAACACATTGGCAGGCACCCCACTGACAAGTTTGCTGTGCAAGAGGCTCTCACACTCCTTCCAAGCAGCCTTTCTCTCTTGCTGGCTAAAGAACCATGGAAAGAACAAACACAGAAGGTAATTTGTATGTAGTGGTAAGCACTTTACAGGAGTCAGAAAGCACCCAATTTGTAGTAGTCACCTTGGGTCTTAGAGCAGTTACTTCCTCTATATTTTATTGCACCTCAGTTGTGATCTTACTTTATTTTTAATCAGATATGAAAGTAGTTTCTCAAGTAAAACTGGAGAGTTGCAAACAAAAAATAAAAATTCCAAACCTGGGAGTCAAACGCTTAAGAAAGTACAGCTGGGAGAAGACAGTTGGGAGCTGCTGGTAGCAAGTCAGTGTTTTGAACACTGAAAGATCCTCTGCAGCTGGACACACCACACTGTAAATTCAGAGCAATGAAAGATCTTCTGTACAGCTTGTAGTGTGTGTAATTTATTTTGAAGTATGAGTTGAAAATAAATGTGGAAAACTGCCTCATTTGGCTAACCTACTGTGCATTGCATGTAGTTGTTATATGTGGAAGTACTGCTATTAATCTATAGATTAATAGTCAGCTGTTTTGTGCAAACTGGAATCTGTTGAGAACTGGTTTCTCTGAACATGCTCCTGTGCTCAGAGTTACCACTGAAGTCAGAATTCAGAATGTGGGAGGAATGCAGGGGTGAGCTGTTAGTATGCAAGTGCCTAATTAGGTTTTAAGGAAGAATGTGAGGCCTTGCCCTGAAAATCATCCTTATGAGTTTGAAATACCATATTGTCATCCAGGCACCCTGCACTGCCAAAAAAAAAATAACAGAAAATGAGAGAGGTCAAAAGAGGAACAAAGGCAATAAGAGTTCTGAAGGATTTGCAGTAAAACATTTGAACAAGAGACTGATAAGAAAGAAGTATATTAATAGGTTAAAGGTATGAGCAAGCAGGATGGAGGGAAGCTATTTAGTGTGCCGCCTTCTTACAAAGAATTATTGCTGAGATAATGAGAAGGAACAAAGGGAGTTTCAGATCCAGCTGTGGGAAGAATTGTGCTGACAGGGAGATGTACTCTAGGGTGTTTTGTTTACTTTGGGCAGGAGCTTCATTGGCCACTGCCTCTGATTAGATAACTGAATTTAGCAGAAATCAAATGTTGTCTGTCAAACCCAAAAGAATTTGTCATGTTCTGATACAGGGGCTGCTCTTTTAAATCAGATTTTTCTTCGTATTTCAATCTTCAGTTTATTGACTGGCTGATCAATATGATGGAATGTCCTAAGGAAGCATTATCAAAATCTTCCATGGACCTGCTGAAAGGTAATATATTTTTAATTGGGTCCTTATTTTTCCATAACTGTCAGTACAGATCAAAATGCAGTTGTTATAAAGAGTGAGATTTTGTCTTTGAGGACACTTTCACAAGTAAGTTGACATTCTTGTCTGTAACACCTTATATTTGTTTTCTCATCTGCCGACGCTTATGATGTAGCACTTAGGGCCCAAAGGACCTAGAGGTACATCTAGTCTACAAGCTTATTTCATTGATAGATTTGTCTATTGTTTTTGAAGTTATCCTTAACAATAAAATGCAACATACTATTGGGAAATCCTCCAGTACCAAAGTACAAATCACATAACCTAGGTGCGACTATAGACTGCACTATGTGGAAGGGATAGGAGGTGGACTAGGACAGCCTAGTAAAGTGGTCTGATAAAAAAGGAAAGAGAAGTGAGGGTTGCTGAAAAGATACATGAAAATAAAGATGGAAAGTAGACAATATGTCGATTTATGGTAGGAGTTGTAGCCCTAGTATGCATCCCATTGCTTACTTACATATGCAGGATCTGTGCAAGTCGTTTTAAGAGGACACCACAAATATTCTCAAGTGAAGTAAGTGCTCTTGTGCTTCTTTCTATGCACTTCCTTTGGACCTCCTGATTTGCTGGATCTAAATAAGGCTTCTTGAAATCCAAGTAAAAGTCATTTGCATTGTTAGGATAATTAGGCTTGTTTTGAGGTCTGCAGTCTTTAGTCATGCTCTGATAAATTCCCCTGTAGTGTCTGCTAATCTCCACCAGGAGCAGTCCTAAGCGTTGTTGGAGAACCTCCTCTGTACATCAGAGAGTTCTGATACTCACAGTGTATTCTGAGTATGCCCTGATAGAGATAAGTCACTGTTCCCCTTGAGCTTTCCATTGTTTTTTTCCTTTTACATACTAGTACATGAAAGTTCCGTCTGAATAACTAGACTGTGACTAGTTTGGTTACTGGATTTTGTCGAAAAGCATGATCCTTTCAAACTGAGTTAAGGAATCAGTGAGTTGGCATTTCCAATCAGTGAATTGCACCGAGGACTTAAGGCTTTGTGCTTCCGTTGTTCGCAGTGCCTCCTATGTCTTTGCTGGCATCGTTGCTCATTGAATTTGAACTTTCTGCAATAATGGTTGATCTGTGTGCCAAAGTGATAGACTAATTAGAAGATGATGTGATATGATTTCAGTAGGAGACATGCCACAAAGCAGAGGAAGGGCTGGGTACATCACCACAAGAGAAAGAGTTATGAAAAGAGTCAGTAAAAGGAGAACTAAACCTATATGTGTTAGTAAAATTACTAGGAAGAACACTCTCACATCCATTCCTTTGGACTGCACAACTTAATGTAATTTGTCCCTGTCTTCACAGTTACACTTCTGGCCTTGAGATCTCTTGCAGAGTTCAAGAAGAAAGCAGTGTGGACTAAAGCTTACGGGTGGTAGCTGCAGACCGTACCTTGTCCAGTGAAGAAAACTTAAAACTTGAAAACATAATATTATTACTCAGGCATCAAGAAGCTGTATTTCAAAGAGGTTTCCTGTCAAAAGGGTTTTAATTGGGTTTGGGTTTTTTTTACCCTTTTGCCTCATCACAGATACCTAAGATTTAAAACAATATTTTATCTTTAACGGATGTGTTATTGTTTTGCAAATGTGCTGAATCTAAATGAGAAATACAGATTTAGTTCCAATTGAGTTGTTTCCGTGACATCTGGGAACCTCAAAAGCTGGAGTGGGATATTCCTATAATTCATGGAAGCTTTGAAGGAATGGCTGAAAATAAAACAAACTAATAAAATTTGTTTGGATATAGCGTATTTACTAAAGTATGTTTTAGTGTAACAGACTTTGAATGAGCATTATTCTTTAACTGACAATCCTTCCTTTAGCAATAACACAATGTTCCTGTGCAGTAGTGACAACACATTATCACCATATAGTGTGAGTAGGGTTTCTGAAAGAGGTGGTATCCATGTCAGTTTTGCAATGGCTTTATAAAGATCACTGAAATGAGTCACTGATCCTGATGACTGTTGTATCTGCAGCTCCAGGACAGCTTCAGTTTTCTTTCCACTTGTAACTGTTTTTGTCTCCTTTACACTTCTTTGCACATAATGAGAGTTTTTCTCTGCCTCCAGGGAAAAGAGACAATACAGCAACTCTTTTCCACATTTATCACCTTAAATAGATTGGCCCCTGCTATTTTCCTTATTTAATACTTTCCTCTTTTTGAAAGAAGAGAGGATTTTTCCACTTTGCAATCTTGCCAAGACAGATCTTAAAAGAGCTTTTATATTTAGCAATCCTCCTTGCTGAAGTAGACAAAAATTAACTGAATATAATTGTTTGGGCACTGTTCCCTATTGTCTTTTGAAACAGTACTGGTAAGAGCATTGCTGATCTTTTATCAGGTTGAAGGAAATGATACTGCCATACATCTAGAAGACACACTCCATTGGAGGAATTATCTTGTATTTAGGACTGATAACATTTCCTCTGTAAAAGAAATTCTCGTCTGACTTCTTGGCCACTTGGTGCGTTCACCCTGGAGAAGAGGAGACAGAGGACAGACCTCATCACAGTCTACGACTGCCTCATGAGGGGAAGAGGAGGGGCAGGCACTGATCTCTTCTCTCTTGTGACCAGTGACAGGACCTGAGGGAATGGCCTGAAGTTGTGTCAGGGGAGGTTTAGGCTGGATATTAGAAAAATGTTCTTCCCCCAGAGGGTGTTTGGGCACTGGAACAGGCTCCCTAGGGCAGTGGTCACAGCACAAAGCCTGACAGAGTTAGAAGAGCATTTGGACAGTGCTCTCAGAGCACATAGTATGACTCGGGGTTGTCCTGTGCAGGTCCAGGAACTGGACTTCTATGATCCTTGTGGCTTCCTTCCAACTCAGAATAATCGATGGTTCTACGACTCTTTCTAGGATTTTCTCATCTAATAAGGGTACTGTGTGAAGGCAGTGAGCTCCACACAGTGATTGGGCATTTCTTCCCCGATTGGGTGTGTGGAGGATTAATGCAGTACTTGTTTGCCTTTCCAAAATAGTGGACAATTACTAGTAATTTTCTGCTGCATATGCAACTCTATACTGAGAAAACTATCTAAAGGTCAATGTGCAGAAGGACTCACTGAAAGTCTTTGTCACCGAGTCAGTATCTCAGTTCATGACATTTCCATTTATGTGCACTTCTAAGTAACTTCTAACAAAGCCAAATATGGCACATTTTAAGCGTGCCATCTCTAAAGTACTGTTTCAAACTAACTTACACCTTTAACCATCTCAGTTTGCCTGTGTATTAGCATTTTAATTCAGATGAAACTTTGTCTTTTTTAAAGGGACTTGCTGCATGATGCCTCCTTGCTGTGTTTCAGTTTGCATAGTGGAGCAATATATAAACATCTGAATTAACTGAATTCCTGCTGATGTATAGTAGAAAATGTAAGCCAAGGGATAGCATAGCATGGCTTGAGGATGGCAATGCTAACAGAGCTGCAGAGAGCACTGAGAATTTAGGAGAATATCTGAAATGCTTCTACACCAACACACGATACAAGAAATAAACAGGATGAACTGGAAGCCTTCATCAGCTCCCAGAGCTATGATATCATTTGGATTAGCGTAACTTTGTAGAATGAGTTCCAGGACTGGAATGCTGGCATGCAGGGCTACAGGCTGTTCAGGAGGGATAGGGAAGGCAGGCATGGCAAAGGATTTTCATTGTAAGTCACAGGTTTCACTGTACATTGCTTGCAGTTAGGGATAATGTGGTTGAAAGCCTCTGAGTGAGAATTAGGGAGATGGAAAACAAAGCAGATGTCATTGTAGGTGTCTACTGCTGTTCACTCAGCCACGATGCCAGTACTGATTACTTAATCTATGGGCAATGAGGAAAAATCTCTGGATCACTAGCCCTTGTCCTTATGGAAAATTTCAACTTCCCAGACATCAAC
>VXBT01003973.1:3165-14989 GCA_013400235.1 Oriolus oriolus
TTCCCTGTAACAAATAAGTGCAAATGCAAGAGAAGTAGAAAAGCATACTCACATTGCTTTACATACAAAGTATCTTTAATCTACCATTGAAGTGTAGAAACAGAATTTCTCTATGTGGTTTTAAGTCCTAGTACATGGGATATTTTACTTAACCAAAACCAAGGCTATAGAAAAGCAGCAACTATTTCAATTTTAAGAGATGTTGCTTTGTAGCTGGTATCCCCTTTAAAAAGATGTTCACTTGTTTGTTTCACAATGCCATCTACAAAAGAATGGGTCCTTGTGGAACAAACAAGTGAACGACGCCACAGAATTAGCAAGAAATTTATCAGATGGTGTCAGTATAACTGTTTTTAATTAAAGCACATCTGTGAAAAGTTCTTTCCCAGGTACAAAGGTAGTAAGACACAGTGGTGATCAACAGTAATTAAACATAATCTTTATTTTGAACAGACCAGAAAGATAAAACAAGTTTTACATGATTCCGTGAAAAGAATCATACCCCTCAGACTTACGAAGTTAAACTACTATTAAAGGAGAAACAGAACCCCTAAGAGAAGAGGCTTTTAAATTCAAGAAAACTTTCAACACAGAAGAGTTTGCCAAAATATGACTTTGGCCCAAAAATTCTACAAGTGAATTCATTAGCAACTCAGGGAGATACTTTGAACTGGTAAATTAGAACATCAGCACATCAGATTGTGGAAGAGCACTATTTTCACCACGGTGTCATGTTTCTGCTCTGTTACTAATTATTACCATCCTGCACATCAGTAAACTACACCAGAAGAAGTTACACTATGAAGCTAAGATCTTCTTGCCCTGCCCACAACAGGGAAGGAAAAGATTCCCTATGTGATTTTTCCTCTGCTAGACTACTGACCACTGCTCTGTAATGTCATCTCAAGCACTCTTTTAAACTACCTTTTGACTTCTTTTGTGGCCTGGGAGACTTCTTTTCCTTTGGTTTCTGGCTTTTAACAGTCTTTTGCTTCCTCTTTTCCTCATCTGCTAAGACCTTCTCAAGCAGCTGGGCAAAGAATTCAAAATCAAAGGGTCGTTTTTCTTCTATCAGATTAAAGCAAAGAAATAGAACAGATTCGGATTATTTTTTTGCGGTTCAACTTTGTAAAATAATCAGTAATACATGACATGATATTAAAAAGCAAAGGTTATATACATTTAAACAGAGAATTCTTCTTGAAAATATTTTCTGTATCACTTGAGCAGGGGTTGAAGTTGACATAAAGGTGACTGGATTATGGTAGCTTGGTTTTAAAAAACAAGTTATGAAACTAAGTAGTTCAGAAAACTTAAGAACTGACAAATACACAAACTGTACCACAGTACCAAATAATGTATTACCATGCTGCTGTAGGACATATGTACCTCATTCAACTAACGAAGAAAGTCTTAAAGGACTCTCGAACCAGTTTACAATAAATAACTGCTAGAAATTCCCACAAGTCAGAAGAATTATCTTCAACTGAATTTACAGAGGAAAGTTTATATTAACCTCATTTAGCAGATATCTAGAAAAGGCAGAAAATAAATCTAAAGATTGTTACTGTGAACTATGCTTGTTATAAAAACCTAAGACTCCACAGCTTCTGGACTCATCTATGAGCAAAAACTTTCTTGTAAGTAATTCAAACATGGCAAAGCACAGAAATTACCATGAAAACAGAGAGCTACCATTTAATGACTCATTGTAGGGTGGGGAATATTTACTTACTGAAAGCTTTGTCTATTCTCCATCCATTAGCTTTTTCCTCACGTTTGAACTTGTTCTAAAAGCAAATGCACAGTTGTGTTTATCATTAAGCAAGAAAGGCAACAGCATGTTGTACTAAATGACAGCTCAAGATAAGCCTTCAGTGCAACAAACCAACTAAAGTTGTTGAAATTTACATGCACATTCACAGAACACAAGTTTGTAATTAATTTTTAAATATAAAATCTGTTACCATAACTATCCCAGTTACACCCTTGAAATTATTTTCTACACCTTTTCCTGACTTTTAATCTAAGCAAGGTTTGAAATAGCAAACTTTCCCAGCTGTGTACAACAAAAGAGACCACACAGAAGCCCCTCACCGAACAGCCATTTAGGATTATCAGCATTCTTCAACTGAAACAAAGTGTATCTAAATATGCTAGATTTACTAGATATACTCACTGAAATTCAAGCAGCATTTTAATGTTTCAGATACTTACAACCTCTTGAAACAGGTATTAAAAAAAAGCATTAGCACCAAAATTATCAACACTAATAGAGGAAGCATGGGAATGCAAATAAGAAAAAGAAAAGTAAAACCAGATGTTTAATTGCTCTATTGAGTGCTTTAATTTTTACCTTAATTTCTGCTCTGGCTCTGTGAGGAAACAGCCGTCCAATCAAGGAGAAGTCTGTTCCTACCATACTGATAGCTAGAAAGAACATATCTGTTTCTAGAAGGGAAAAGAAAGAAAAAATTATACACATTTAAGTATTTACTAAACCATCCTTCTTGCTATCAGAAATAAAAACACCTTTCAAACTTAATGCCATAAGATCAGTAACTTTGAGGCTGTTTGCTGTAGCTGCAAGTCCAGGTGAGTATATGTGGAATATGTTTGTTATTTTACCTGGGTCCCTCTAGTAACATTTGTTGAATGAACTATCAACAGGAAGAATTGTCTAATCTATTAGAAAACTGCAGAATGTGAAGTATGTTTTCTAAAGCTAGCAAACCAAAGCTAACCAACCCAAAATTGTCCATGTCCATTTTTATTATGAACACAAGCACAAATAGAATTCAGAAAAAAATCATGTAAATCCACCGTCTCGATTATTATTTAGGAGGAAAAGAGCGCATTCCAAAAAGAGCACAGTGAATTCTGAAGTCAGTTTTTCCATCTACAGCTGTAAAAAGTAATTTCCAATTGTAAAAAGTCTTGCACAGTGTTGTAAGCCTAGAGATAATAGCCAATTGACAGCAGGAGTAACGAAGAACCCAACCCACCCAGTTGCAAAAACACAGCTGTCCATTTGCACTGACATCAGTCCACACACAAATACCTTACACACTCTATTCCTGCCTATGCTGGAAGAATCTAGTTAAGAAGTACCATATAGAGCTCAAATATCTGCAAGCCAGAATCCAAAACTATGCTTTTGATAAAGCAAACCAGGATTTTCTCAGCATCTCAATATCCATGGCAGAGAAAAGCACAGGTAGCCTACATATTAAAAGGCAGTGGATTTTTTAAAATGCCAGTTTTCACAGTAAATATCACAGCTCTGCCTGTTGTAAGAGTTTGGGGGGTTGACATGGTGACATGACATATAAGTAGATCCATTTACTCCATTGCAGATAAAAACTGTCAAGTATAAAGCATAGGTGGAAAACTGGGACTTTTCTGCAGACCCAAAACTTGAAATCAAAAATATACTCACCTTTATTTGACCATGGTTTTGTGTAAAAACTTTTCCTGAAGCTAGAATATGTCGTTGTAGAGCCACGCTCAAAGATGGGATCATTTTCTTCTACAACACATGGACCTTTAGTTCTTAGAACTTCTACAGTTAAGCTGGGAAAGTAAACACACAAAAAGACTCACCTCAAAATATTGCTAAGAAAATATATAGTAGATGTTTACAAGACAGCTGTTCAAGTTTTTTGCCACGAGTGAGCACTTCTACTGTGTAATTAATTTTAAGAATTACACTAACATGTACTTTAATGGGAGAATGCAGCAAGAAATCACAACCCTATTCACCCTAAGTAAATTAGCTTTTTCTGTTTTATAAGATATAATACAGACAGACAAAATTAAGCAGTTTTAAAAAAAAAACTTTATAACATTTGAGAAATCTATTTTGCAAAACCACAAAAGCCTCTCAATATCCTTCTAGAATACTTTCAAATTCTTTTACCAAGTCCTCTCTATCCTTAAACCTTTGCCTAAATTTCATGTTAATAACATCTTTGGGGAACTCAGAAATTTGGTAATCTACTTTTTAAAAGTCATATTCTAAGCAAAGTTACTGAAAACACTGACAGAAGAATAAAGCAGCAACATGCAAGATGCAAAACTGGAGCAAATAGTACTGAAAACCAAATAATATGAGAGCTATTAACTTTGAGAAGCAATGAAGTCAGCTAAAAAGAAGACTTTTGGAAGTCTGGCACATCTTCAGTGTTCATTCGCTGTAATAAAATATGCCATCTTCCTCTCTACCTCCTTCCCAAAAGCATTTCTCATAAAGTATGCCATTACAGAGATGCAGATTGCTGCTGCTCATATTTTGCCACACACTCGGACTGTTTCCCAAGTTAGCATAGCTCAGCTCTCAAACATTAATACACTCATACTCGTCCCAGTCCAAAATAGTCCTCTGCTTACAAACTAAGCTGCAATGCAGTACTGTCCATGAGTCAGGCACAGAATTTACCTTTCTTCATCCAGAATGATTGAACCATCTTCTGCTACTTTCACGCGAGGAACGAGAAGTGGGCCGTCCTGACTCTCCTCCCCATTCTCTTCTTCCTCCTCCTCCTCTTCTTCATGATCAGGAGTACTTTTTTCTTCCTGGCTACAATTTTTAGGGCAGCAAGCAAAAATACTGTTAGGTGTTTTGAATTGCTGCTCAGACATTCAACAATTTGATGAACGACCCAGCAAATCAACACATGAAGAAATTAGTCAATATATGAACTTTGAAACTTGCTCTTCATTCTACCGTAAAATGAAAATATGCAAAAACTTAACATTGAAAGCAAAATGTTCTTTAACCACCCTACCTGCCCAAATTATAATTTTTATAAACAAGGCTGTGATACTGAAATAGTAAAAAAATATACCTATACTGTTAATATTACCACAGAAATGCAGGCTTTTTACACCAGAAAATTTTTTCGCTATACTTCACCATCAAGACTTACTCTTTCATTTGACTCAGTGCAGAACTTTTTTCTGTTCTCTTTTCTTCTGCCAATGAAGACCTAGAATTTCATAAAAAACTAGAGATGATTGCTTGTACAGATAAATTTCTGCTTTATTCCACAAAATTTTGACAGTGGACAAAGAAACACAACGCTTTTTTTTTCAATTCTTTGTATTACATCTAGATTTAAGTCTAACTACACAACCACCACTGTTTAATGGATTTTGCCCTTTTTTTTATACAAGCAGGGACAAAAAAAGATATTTCAAGCAGAAATCCAGTATAAGGATACAGGGAATGTGAGAGCATTTTGCTTGTTGCCTCCTTAGGGACTATTCAGTGTAGAAGAAAAAACAAGGAAAGTGATAAATAAAACATACAAGCACACAAACATTAACAAGCAGGTGATAACAGGCAATACCAGAAAACTCATCTGCTACTGAAAGAACAGGACTTGGATAACTGTACTTGTATTCATGTGATTGCTTTTGGTAGTTGCAGGAAAAAGGCCCTGCTCTGCTCTGTCTGTGACAGTCTGTGCAGCAGACTGTGGAACAGCAATAGCTCTACCCATCCAGTTGGAATGCCAAGACCTCACAGGTCTTGCAGTGCCTTTTGAACTTCAGCACCTAGAAGGAGAAATGCTTAGCTTCCTGAGTCCACTAGGTCTGGTAGGCAATTACAACATCCCTAACAGCCACAACTAAACATTTCACAGCAGGCAGTTGAAAAAAAAAGTAAAATTCTACTATTCTGTCTTTCTACAGAGATAAATCAATACTAGGGACACGTTCGTGTTCATGTATTTCAGCAAGTACATTAAGCTCCATTCTCACTTCCATACTAGAATTAAGCACACGTGAAAACTAGAAGCTAGTCTAGAAGCTTTTGTTACCATTGCAACAATATTGTATCTGTGCTAATACTCCAAATTTAAGTAATATAGAAGTCAAAAAGTAATTTAACCAAAAGACAGAGAAAAAAAGTCATACTTACTTCATTGGATTGTTTTCTGGCAGATAGTATATTAAGTCTCTCATGGTCATTTTAGAACGATCTGGTGGAGAACGTCCTTCTATTACTGGAGGCCTGTGTTTCAACTTCTTCCACATAAAACAAAATCAAACAAAAGAAAACAACAAGCACTTATATTCGCCCTAGAAGTATTTCATATTTCACAAATTATTATTACTTTGATCATTTACAAAGTACCCCATTCACGGAATTTTGTTGTTCACACACACACAGCACTCCCAAGAACTAAAACAAGACTATCTTAAAAGTGTCTGTTTCGCAGAGAAGGCATTGCAGACCCTTAAGTCACTTTCAGTGCCTTTTAGAGGCATTCAATACCCGGCACAAGTAAGTTAAAAGTTATTCAAAATTACAGAACTCTAACAATGATCAACTTGAAAAAATATGAGACATCCCAAATCCAAACTTCTTGCAGCACACTTCCCTGTTGTATTACCAATTGTGAAACTTTTGAAATTGGAATATTGACTATAAAATTATACCAAGTGTCATGTCAAAAAGGCTTGTGGTCTAATCAAATAAAAAGATATACAATTCCTTGTGAAATCTGTATTATTAGGGAACAAAGTGCTGCTACTGCTTATAAACAGAAGAAACACATAGAGAGTTATGAGGTATGACAGACTAGTAGCAGTAAGCAGCTGATGATCATCAGAAAACACTACTGCAAAGAGATAATGTATGCAAGGTGAATCAGGTCTTGCCCTTCACAGATAAGCACTGCTCAACACAGAGGACTTACCATCCGCTCTTTCTTCAGCTCTTCTTTAAGCATTTCTCTCAACTTCCGAGCTTTAAGGATCCTTTCACGGTCAGAACACGTTCGTTTGACTTTCTCAGGAGAAGGCTTCACAGGTAGCTTTTCCTCCTGTGTTCCTGATCTTTCCTGTGTTGGTCTCTCCTTGAGAGGAGAGGGTACATTCTTCTGCAAGCTATCATCACTTTTCTGAGCAGCTACACCAACAGTTTGCTCTTTGTTCACAGATTTTTTTAGTGGCGAAAACTGTGGCACTTGTGGTACAGGTGTTTTCTTCTCAGGAAGCACGGGAGACTTCACAGACCTTTCAACATTACTCTTTTCTGATGGGGAGGGATCTTTCTGAAGTGAAGCACTGCCATCAGAAGCCTGTGATGTTCGCCTCTGCGGTTTTGGTGCAGAACGGGGAGCAGATGATGGTCCAGCTCTGGGTTTGACAAGATTTGGCATGGTGGAGATACGTTTTCTTCTCTGTGTAAGCATTTCTGCAGGTTTACTAGCTTCCCCAGTGTCACTTGTATTACCAGCCTTTCCACTGCTGGAAGATTTAAGAGAGTATTCTGAAGCACTTTACAGTGACAGTTTTGTTACTCTTACTTTCAAGACATGTTTGTGGGCCAATAAGTATAGATACCATGCTGCAGGAAAGCAGTTATACACAAGAAGCCATGCCACGACCAACCTGTAGCTGGTACTTCCTCATAAAATAATCAGCTATAAGAACTGGCATATTATTTTCTAACACTGATTACTGATCAACAAGCTTGCAACAATAACACATTCCCACACCCCGCCTCCTTTTTGGAAGACTCTCTCCTTTCAGCCGAAAACACCAGCACCATAAAGCTTTATAAAAAATTACCCACATAACATAGGCGACATATTAGAAACATCTGAACAAAGCTATATGTAACAAGTAGTTTGATGACTTTTATTACAATAAATGTGAACATTCCTCTTCCACATTTGCAAGTAGATGATATGTAAACTGTGACTTACAGAAAAACTTCAGCAATGAAGCTGCTGCTCACACTTAACTACTGCTCACACTTAACACATCAACAACCCTAAGCTTCCCCGGAAAAATTTGTTATGTAAATACTTTTTCTGCAGAAAATACTTTTTATGCAGAAATTTTATGTTATGTAAATACTTTTTATGCAGAAATAATTTTCAAAGTGCAAGTAAAATTGCCAAGCATTATGATCATCCCAAATTTGCTGACTCCACCAGCACTTGCCTTCATAGCTGTTGCTCACAGCAAGACTGCAGTATAATTATAACTGAGTCATAAAGAGGGGGTTTTTTAATTTTATGTTGGAACTATGCCTTACTTCTGTATGTAAGAACAACCACACCCACGGTACACTCAGACATTTTTAAAAATGGTCAGAAGCAAATGCTTTCCAAGGAATATAAAATAAGTATAAACATACAGTGAAACTTTCCAAATTCTCTCCAGCTGCTGTCTGTGATTCAGGCAAATGCTGCAGATGATGTGTTTGCATTTAGAAGCCTCTGTTAAATGGCTGAGTCAATTTGTCCCACACTGTGAGTTCATACACATTTTTAGTACAGAACATCCCTGGGCAAAGAGTTTAGAGGGCTTATTGCATGGTGCCTATTTGTGTGTTTTGAATGAGATCCTTGCAAGTTCCACTCAACACGCACTGCTCTTTGTACTGATGCCTTAGGTTTTAGCTTTTATATTTTACAAATTCTGTATTCTCTGTATTCCTAGTGTTATAGCCTGTTAGCTGCTGTTCTCTCATGCTAAGATAGACATAAAAAAGCTTCTCCAGGCTTGCTCTCCAAGGACACCCAGACCTTCCTAGGGCCAAAAATTGTAAACCAGCACCTTGAGAAGGGGGGCAGGTTGAGGGGGTGGTTACATTGTTAGCTAAAGTTTAATTGGCGAAATTATGCTGATACGCAAATGGACCAAACCTATAACAGTGTGAAGAACTCGTGACTTGCCGTCCATCTTGGGTGTAGCCTTTGGCCTGCCCAGGGTGTACCTCTGAAGGCCTTTTTTAAATAAATATCACCTTTATTCCCTTACCCTGTCTAGTCTCTGCTTCCAGGTTGGCCTTTTTAAGTCATCAGATTTTTGGCACCCCAGAAGGAGCAGACAGTGGAAAGTAATTCTTCATTCACCTTCTCCATACCACCTGTGCTATGTGGAGTTTTTAATCAGAGTGCAACACTGGATTTCTGAACAGTTAAATATAATTTAACAGAAAGTGTATTAAAAAATACACTTATGCTTATAAAATTTTCACTTCCCTGATAATTAACAAAACTTATATAGAAAAACGTATATAGAAAACAAAACACTGTAAAGTGACTGATGCTACAGACATAGACTTGAGTAGCTGTGAGTGAAGAGATCAGTGTCTGCCCCTCCACTTCCCCTCATGAAGAAGTTGTAACTGAGGTCTCCCCTCAGCCTCCTCTTCTCCCAGCTGAACAGACCAAGTGACCTCAGCTGTTCCTCACATAGCTTCCCCTCAAGGCCCTTCACCATCTTTGTTGTCCTCCTTTGGATAGTCTCTAACAGCTCAATGTCTTTTTTTATATTGTGGCACCCAGCACTGCCCCCAGCACTCGAGGTGAGGCTGCTCCAGTGCAGAGCAGAGCGGGACAATCCCCTCCCTTGCCCGGCTGGCGATGCTGTGCCTGATGTACCCCAGGACACGGGTGGCCCTCCTGGCTGCCAGGGTACGGCTGGCTCACTTTCAATCTTCCATCAACCAGGACCTCCAGGTCCCTTTCCATGGAGCTGCTCTCCAGTCTCTCACTCACCAATCTGTCCGTACATTCAGGACTGCCCCATCCCAGGTGCAGAATCTGGCACTTTCCCTTCTTGAACTTCACGTGGCTGGTGATTGCCCAGCTCTCTAATTTGTTGAGGTCTCTCTGCAGGGCCTCCCTGTCCTCGAGGGAGTCAACAGGTCCTCCCATTTTGTATTATCTGCAAACTTACTTAATATACTTTCAAATCCTGTGTCCAGGTCATTTATGAAGACGTTGAAGAGCACAGGGCTGAGGATGGAGCCCTGTGGAACCCCACCAGTGACTGGTCTCCAGTCTGATGTCACACCATTCACTGTAACCCTTCATGCCTAACCCGTCAGCCAGTTGCTCACCCATCCCATGATCTGTTTATCCAGCCATGTGTTGGACATTTCGTCCAGAAGGAAGGATACTGTGAGAGCCAATCTCAAAAGCTTTACTGAAATCCAAAAAGATTACATGAACTGGATTCCCTTGGTCAGCTAGGTGGGCTACCCTGTCAGAAGGTTATACGGCAAAGGCCTATTTTTTAGGCCATAGAAATAGATCAGAGTGCTTCTCAGAATCACAGTGGTATCTAGTTTTGAAACTTAAAATTATATTACACTGAAACACCTGTTAAACTACAAACACAAAAGTCTTTAATAAATCTGCTGAATCAGCAACAGTACCACCTAAGTGAAAAATAGTAAAATGGTCTTCATTTTAAAAAAAATCAGATAGCCAGTAAGGTGATCCCTGTAACATAAAAATTGTATAAATAAAACTTGAAAGAATGACATCCATAAAGCACAAAGCAAAACAAGTAAAGATGTAAGATACAAGTTCAATAAAAAGTAGTACAGGTTTCCTAAAGACATGCCATGCCAACTAGTCTGACACCTGAATTTCAAGGCACTGAAACAGAAGATTCTTAACACTGTTTCATCATGCTGTCATAAGGGACAAGCTTCAACTAAAAGAACAGAGGTATTCAAGAAAGATGCAAACCCAACTGTACAAAAGAAGGGTGAATGTTGTTCTGAAGAACACTAGACTGAGGAAATGTCGTGAAACATTGATCTGTACTGCTTTTGGTGGGGACAGTTAACTTCCTTCACAGTAGCTCCCATGGTGCTGTTTCAGATCTGTGACACAGCAGTGTTGATAGCACATCCATGTTTTCAGCTAATGCTGAGCAAGGACTATGTAGCACCAGGGTCTTTTCTCACGCTGCCCCATGACTGAACACACTGGGGATGGGCAAGAAGCTGGGAGGGGACACAGGAAGGACAGCTGATCTCAAACGACTGAAGGGATATCCCACACCATGTGGCATCATGCTCCTCAGTAAAAGCTGGGGGAAGAAGAAAGAAAATAGGACATCTGGAGTTATGGCATTTGTCTTCCCAATTAACTGTTACGAGCAATGGATCCCTTCCTTCCTGGAGAGAGTAAAACACCTGTGGGTAGGGGTGAATGAATTCCCAATTGAACTTTGCTTATGTGCACTTTTAAGCTATTTCTTAATCTACTGAACTGTCTTTATCTTGACACACCTTTTCTTGCACTTTTGCCGTTTTGATTTTCTGCCAGTCCCACAAGGCCGGGAGGGGCAGGGGTGTGCAGAAGCAAGCAATAGACTGTGTGGAGTTTAGCAACCAGCCGGGCTTAACCCACAACAGGGAGGTCCTCAGGGAGGACCAGTCCTAAGGCCAACTTTACCAGGTGCTTCCATCACAATAAAAAGCACTTAAAAAACGAAACAGGCAAAAAACCCCACTAAAACACAGAAAGTCCTCCCTTGCCAGTGCATGAAGAAATGAACACAAAAGAGAAAATGGTGTAGGAATGCAAAATCAAACTCATCTGGTTACAGAGCACAAAGAATTTTTGCTGCACTCAGCAAACCAGGGCTCTTGGCTGATCTGGAGCCAAAAAAAAAAGTGTCAGACCACACTGGGCCCCTCCTCTGCAGTCTTAACTTACAGAATCACAGAATCAATTAGGTTGGAAAAGATGTCGAGATCATCGAGTCCAGCCTGTGACCCAACACCACCTTGCCAACCAGACTGTGGCACTAAATGCCATGTCCAGTCTTTCCTTAAACACCTCCAAGGACGGTGACTCCACCACCTCCCTGGGCAGCCCATTCCAATGTTATTCCAAGCAGCTGCTGCACAACGGCAGTGAAGAAACGCGAGTTCAGCTTAGGCTGCGAACGCGTCGAACATCCACAAGTCCTTGTCTGACAACCACGGACGGGCTGTCACAGGGCCCCGACCGCGCGCGTCTTTCAGAAGGTGTTCAGGACGAGCCAGCCCCCA
>VXBT01003973.1:21738-37267 GCA_013400235.1 Oriolus oriolus
CAGGTGGGAACGGCGGGGCGGGAGCGGGAGCGGGAGCGGGGCCTTGCCATGGCGCTAAAGGGTGTGTGGCCTCCGCAGAGCGACGACTCGGACATCTGGGACGACACGGCCCTCATTAAGGCGTACGACAAGGCGGTGGCCTCCTTCAAGGTAAGGGGTCGGCGCTGCCGTGGCCAGATCTTGGGGCTTAGGCCGCTGGATAGGCATTTATTGGTCTTCTCCTTTATCTTTTCGAAGAATGCGTTAAAGAATGGGGAGTGCTCGGAGCCTTCAGACAAGCAGGAACAGCGCCTGGTGATAAAGAGAAAAAACCATAAAAAGATCAGAAATAGAAAGAAGAACAATACAGCGCCTTTGAAACAGGTCGCCTCACTTGTAAATGCCAGTGGTGCTCGTACTGCATGTTGTACTTCGGTACTCAAAAGTAGCTGCTTCGTCATCTTGAGAGTCACATTTTGGGGTGGTGGTGTGGGGGATGAAAACGTTATAAACCTTATTTTTAGGTTACGTAGAGGAATTGCAGCAAATACAAAGGAAACACTGGATCCATCTTTTTGGACAAAAAGTAGTTTAGGAAAAGGCACCTTCTGTCCAACAATTGGTGTAGGTATTTACATGCTTCTCTTGCTTCTGTTGCAGTGGAAGGTTGGTGACAGCTGCAATGCTGTTTGGTCTGAGGATGGTAATTTATACCTAGCAACTATTGCCTCCATCAACCAGAAGAGAGGCACATGTGTTGTCACTTACACGGGATACGGAAATCAGGAGGAGCAGAACCTGTCTGATCTACTTCCTCCACCCAGCGATGAAACAGTAAATGGGATGGGGCATTCTGGGGAGGTGAGGGACTTTTTCATTCTTCTATAAAGAAATGGGAAAATGTGAGAATCTACTTGTTTTAGTATGTCTGGTGGCACTGCTGGTGTTCAGAGTGAGAAGTGATGCACAGTTCTGTTGTAAACAGACACAAGGTGATGGAGAGAATGAAAGCATGCTTTTACTTCTTTAACTCAGCATGGGAGAAAGGGAGAGGACAAGAAATTCACTAGTGAAAGATAACATAGCTAAAATAGTAAGCAGGTAGAGTTATTCCTGAGTAGGACTGGGAGGGCTAGAGAGAGGGAAGGATGTGAATGGGACTTTCCAAGTTTTTTCACACTAAAAGTGCTTGTTGTAAACTCTTCTTTAGTGCATTTCATAAAACTGTCTTGGTCTTCTAGAATGAAAATGAGACTCCGTATTCAACAGATGAAAGTGAAAAATCTTCCCAGTCACCTCGAAACAAAAGCAACTGCACAAAAGGAGGATTTTCCCCTCAAAACTTGCGATTTCCCACACCACCTCCACCAGCCCCGGGCCTAGGAAGGGTAAGCTCAACGTTAATTGAAATAATTTGTGTACCATTGTTGAGCCTGGTGTTATTGTGAATCCTGAGACAATATGATGATATTTATCATTGTCTAGGATTCAATGAACAGCATTTTGAGAATGGATGTGCTGATATGCATGTTAATATCTGTTGGTCTGCCATTTGGTAATAATCTGGCCACAGCATAGTCCTTCTGCAGTGCTGCTGTCTAGTGAGGAGAGCCTTCTGCTCCTTAGCTAGCACTTGCTTTCCAGTTGTCTTGTAACTTAAAAGAGTGATATTTTTCCCTGGATTCTGGTGCTGTTGTTAATGACAGTGCTGTTGATGATTTAAAATTTCACTTTTTCTAGCCAATTGGTATGTTTCACTTCACAGGACATTAAAGGTGTTAAAAGTGATTTCCATGTGTCATAGAGCGTCTCAGCTGTAGCTCCTCTCTTGAGTGAGGAGTGAATGGGGTATTGATACACCCGTCAGTCTTCCTGCTGTGTAGGAGTCCAAGTAATAGTGCAGTTGAACTCAGTATTATGTTTTCTAAATATTACTGTTTGAGCAAGATTTCTTTAGAAGGTTTTATTTTATCTTTTTTCTTTCATATCAGTAGATTTGTATCTATGATCTTTATTTAAAGACATTCACCAGCATAACAGAATTTAGTCAACTTTTGCCTCATCTGCACAGAAGCAGAGAAATTATCTCTTTGCCTGTGTGAACATTTGATCGGTTTCTTCCTGTTGAGAGTGTAACCGCTGACTTCCACTTAGGAAAACCTTTTAAAAATAAAGCAAGACCCTGCTTCAGCAGTGTTTACCTCAGTGACATGAGTAATATTAAATTGTACTTCCCAAGTTATGGAATGTGCCTCAGAAATAGCTACTATTGGTATTTTCATTAAATTGCTGAGATGTGATGTCTGTTGTTTAAGGTACGTGAATTGTTTCACATAATTCTCTTAAGTAAAATCCTAATACCCCAAATTTCCTTTTCATTTGTACTGTTCCACTTTTTTTCCATGTAGCCTGGATCAAAATTCAAGGCACCTCCATCATTTTTATCTTGCTGGCCCCCACCCTTCCCAGGAGGACCACCGGTAAGTGACGAGAGAATGGGGAAGATGTCAGAGATGAGTACTGGTGATCTCTGGTTTTCTCACTGAATGTACTCATTGCCTGTGTTTTTAGAACACATTTGTACTGTTTGCCTATATTTTTCACTTATTTGTTAACACATTCAGTTCCAAATGTCACGATAATCTAATGTACAAGGTCTCATTTGCACTCATTTCTGTGACAGCGAAGCTGTTGGTAAGAATATCAAGGGGAAAATTATTTGAAGAAACTACACTTTATATCAACAGCATTTCACTGAAGAAGATAGTTATTTCCCCCTAGTAGCACTTTTTGTGTACAGTTAAACTACAGGAGTCTTGTTTTTCCCAGGCTTTGGAAATTACATGTGTTCAGAAAACATCATCTTTGACTCCTTTTCAGAGAACAAATTGAGGATATGTTCGTATTTTTCAGTTTCATGCTTTAATCTTTTAGAATTAGTTGCTCTCTAATCTGGGACACACCCTATTGAAACACAGACATTTCCTTTATGATTTCTTAGTTGATTCCTCCTCCACCACCCATGAGGCCAGACTCTGCTGAGGATGACGAAGCATTGGGGAGCATGTTGATAGCCTGGTACATGAGTGGTTACCACACCGGATATTACCTGGTATGTGCTGCTTTGGTTTTGAAGTGTCTTGGTAATTTTGCTCTGCTGTTGGTGCTCCTCTTTGCAGCAAGAAGTTAGATAGGGAGGGCTGCTTTTTAGGTCTCTTACTGTAATTTACAATTGCTACATTTAAGAGTGTTTTGTTGTATAATTATTGTCGCTGAGTAGAATCACATGAGCCAGCATATACATATATGTATTTAGTTGAGGTTTTAGTACTTTGTTCCACTAGAGGGGTCCTGTCAGGTACTTTTATAGCCACTGTTTTATAGCCATTTTAAAACAACCAATTCTGTCTTTGTAGACAGGTGGATTAAATATGTTTATTTTTCAATAGTCTTCTCTGTGTTTTCTTCCAGTGTGAGTGGTAGTATCATATTTAAGATCAGATTTGGCACTTTTGCAGAGACTATTCATCAGTAATTGTTTCATGTTGTTGTGAAGGTCCAGTAGAAGCTGTCAGCATGGTTGTGAAAATCTGTGACTTGTATTATTGATTCATATTTTCGTCTGTACACTTAGGAAGAAAGAAAATTACACTATGAATGCTTGGCGTTGAGGAAGTTGGAAAAGGAGGATTTGGTGCTTCAGATTATATATAAATGTAGATTGCTTTAATTTCGTTGCAATTGAACAAGAAGTATATAGTTGAAATTATTCTGTATAGCCTCTGCTTATAAAGAAGACGTACTTTGGCTTTTATCCTTTCTAAACTGCCCATTCTGATTTCCAAAGGAAGTTAAAAACTATTTGTGATACGTAGAGGACTGAAAAAGATTGTCCAGAAATGTTTTCATTCTGTGACTAAAGCTTTCCATGTTGGCAAAACCAAGATTTGACTAAATTGTATCCTGCAGGGTTTAAAACAAAGCCGAATGGAAGCAGCGCTGGAGAGACAAACACATGCAAAATAACTGAACATCCACCGTTGTTCTGAAGGATTGTTAAGTATTGCAGCTTTGTGATAAATGAAGATACAGTCAAGTTTTGAACCCTCTTCAAAAACCTCTTGGCTTTTGGACTTCCATCCACTCTTATGGCTCTCTGTAAAGACTACTTCTGCCAGCAGTAATCCCTTCTTTGCTTAGGAGCTGTGGAATTGTATTTTCATGGCTGGAATGAAGGGAAGTATTTATTGCTCTGATGAGAGTTGTAACTACAGCATCTATCTACATCAGGATTAACAATGCAGCTTATTTGAATTATTAATAGTTTCTAGTGGGCTGTTTTGGGAACAAAAGCTTGTAAGTGAAATGCAGATTTTCATCTGTGTTTCCTTACACAGATGGGATGGTAGCTTGTAGCTAAACTTTGTTTTCAGGACAAGTCCAGTTTCATAATAATGAGCAATTCTGTTCTCAGTACTTTAGTACCCATGCTTTTATTTGAAATGCTTTGTTTGGAATTCTCCAGTATATTGTTCACTTCCTTATAAAACGAAACTATATTCTCATGGGGAATTGTTTTCTGATTTTCTGTGACAACACGTAATTTCTGTGTAGTTAAGTAATTCTTTGTGTGTTTGAAAACAAAAAGCTCTTTTATACTAATTTTTGCTTATTTTCTAAAGCCAGGTACAAATCTTTTTCCACTGAGAAGTGTATATCACTTATGCATTGGTGGTTGATGGTGAAGAACTGAATTTTTCAAGACAATTAGTCATAACATTTTCTTAACACTGAGCTGTCCCTGTTAACAAATAAATAACTTCAGACCAGTAATTAAATGTGCATTGAAATGAGCTATTTCTTAAAGATCTCTAGTCAAATGCATTTTAAAAGCACTGCAGCAACAAAATACTTTTTATTTCCCTAAGGCAATTTCAAGTCTCCTTACTGCATGATAGATTGAATTCTTTTGACCCCACGTGATAGATTTCATTTATCTCTCAACATTTCTTGCATTCATCAGCCTTTTTGTCTGAATGACAGCAGCAGAGCTATTGATTATGGTATCCTCTTTTAGGAGCAGCAATGTGTGTTACAGTGGCCACTGGTGGCCCTGACATGGAAAACAGTGCACTGTCATAGTAGGAGGAACATCTTACAGGTCTGATTAGAATCATGAAATGCGACAGCTGGTTTCAGGAAGGCTATTGTCTTGTTTCAAATGCATGAATAAAGTTCTACTTTTCAAGCTTTGAATTTAGGGAATTAGATTGTTTTGGGGTGGTTTTTATTTTGAGCTTCCATAGACATTTCTTGCTTGGATGAATGGCTGAAATACAGCAGAAAGTCTTGCTGTGTTGCCTTTTACTGAGTACCATTACTGAAATTAAATTAGGGAAAGCCTGTGGAAAGGTAAGTATGGACATAGGTTTCAGCCCTTACAATGCGGGGCTGAATATTACTCTACAATTCTGCTCTTAATAGAGGCTGTAGCCACAAAACTAGGCAGTAATTTAGTTAAAGCCAGTGGTTTGCTTTTCAGGGAGATACAGGCGTGAACTGCACTGCATTCACTTCCTTTTCCTACTGTGGTCATGTGTCAGAAAATCAGTTTTCCCTCAAGTAACTGAGCAAAAAAAGACTTAATCATAATTTACTTAAGCTACGTTGAAGGCTTTTTTTTTTAATTGTCTAGGTGAAGTGAATTAAGTTTGACTGCAGTGAGGCAAAGCTTCTAAATCATCTTTTCTGACTGGTGAAGAGGCGGAACTGCCCTCTGCTTCAATCAGCTGCGTTGGTGTCTGGTATTGTTACAAAAAGTGGCCTTCACCAGTTTTTAACACTAGTAAAATCTAGCATACAATAGTTTTACTGCAGTTCTGACTTCAGTAAGGGGTTTATGGTTGTTATTTCACAAGTGATTAATATAACTGATTTAATTGCAAGCAAAACAACTGAATAGAATATTAATAAAAGGGTATACAGGAAAGAGGTAAACGATTCACACACGAGTGCTCGCCACACCGAGAACTCCCAACAACAGCTGATCGCTGCCAGGATCTGTGACCTGGAAGAGTCTCTTCTCCCATCCCCAGCAAAGATGTGAGGTGGTATAGAGTCTCAGGGTCCATGCCCTCTCCTGGCTACTGCAAAAATTAATCCTGTCCTGGCTGGAACCAGGACAATGTTCATTTGCAATGGAGGTGTAAAATTAATAACACAGGAAGACAAGGAGAAAAACCCCAAACCCTAACACTTTCAAACTTTTCTAGGCTTGAAAAATTGGTGAAAGGGGCAAAACCCATTGCCGAGGAATTTTAAACTACACTAAGGATGCTTCATCGTGATACTAGACATTTTAACGGCTTCTGTATCGAGGAGCCACCCACCATTGCTATTGTCATGGGACCAGACAATTGAGAAACACAGTGATGAAAAACCACCATTGCTGCTACTCTGGCTGTGATCTGATGTGTGAACATGTGGATAACAGCCAGTTCTTTTAAAGCTGACAAGTTACCAAGTATAATAAAGTTTCTGTAACAGAGTGATTTGCTAACAGAGCTTTCCGAGCCTCTGGAAACCTCCACAGTTTGCTACTTTCACTGCCATAGTAAACAGGCTTCAGTAAGGTTTTAAAGATGCTCCAAAGCCATATGAAACATGAACAAATAAACAGTGAAGCTGAGGTATGTTACATTAAAGATGAAACAAATTTGTTGCTGTTAAGCAGGTTGAAAAAGATCAGTAGAACTTTGAACTCTACACATCTGAGCATTGTGATACTCAGACTGAGGAGACTGATAAAGGATACTCTAGCAGGCATATTAATGCCTCGTAGAATAAGATACCAGTGTGTTTACAAGTGTTCAAATACCGCTCTTACAGAACAAAGCAAATACAACACTCTCTTGTGCAGCCACTGGAGGTCAGGCATCAGATCAGCTCTGCAGAGATGAAGATACTGAGCATAACAATCTCTCAGGCCTGTGCACCATCACATGCACTCTCCAGCCTTGCCTTACGGTCAGCCTTCTTACAAGATATGACTCCTGTAATTAAGTCACTATATACACTGAAATGTGTATCAAAAATAAAGGAAGATAATATGACAGACTTGGCATTTGCTTACAGAAAAAGACATTTTCCCTGGCCTATGTATAACATGGTAGTTTTAAAACTATACTAGAAAAGAATTACATTCAGAAAACATTTTGGAAAGTTTTAACACAGTTTTAACAGCTAGGGCATCTAAGCTAATATAACCAGCAACAAAGTTATAAAGCTCTATTTTAAGTCAGTCTATTTTCCCACTGCTTATTTTTCTTGTAATTTCCATTGCTTTGTAGAAGGGAAACTAAGAAGGCATTTCAGTAGAGGTCTCAGCAAAGTCTAGTATATAAGCAGGCTGAATACACTTTGAGAAGCAACACATATTTTGGGCTGTGTATAAAACAAATGGGAAGAAATAATACCCAATAAAAATGACAATTTGCAACTGTTATATACAAACAGAAGATTAATTTATCCTGAAGCAGTGTCTTCTCAGACACTTAATTTCATTTTAAATTCTGTCCTTTAAACTCACCTATTTCTAACAGGATGTCATCCTGCAGTTACAGGATAAATGGGAAGGTGTAGACACTGCTAAACAGTCAGGTTGGCTGCAGACTTTACTCTTTTACCCTGCAGGAAGGATGAGCTCCTTCAGGTGAAGAAAAACAACTGCATTTTACACTGCAGAGAGAAGATAACCTCTCCTGTTAAAGATTAAACGAGTAGATATTTCCTGAATATTGTGCCAATGAGTGACAGCAGCAGATCCAAGTAAAAAAGTCCATTAAAATTTAGTTTCTGGGCAATAGGTTACTATCTGCTTTCCTTTCTCAGGTTTGCCCCTGCTGTTGTTCATTCTGTAACTCAATAGCGAATAAAGGTCATCAACAGAAAAGGCAAACTGCATGTCCAGAGAGGGTGTAGGAGGTCTCATGAGTACTCTAGAGACAGAAGGAATTTTCCATGTTGACAAATTCAAGGCACCCACAGGAAAGGAAGGGGGGGACAGGGCAGAAATAAACAGTAATCCTCCCTTCTCAAAATGCAATCCTTTTCAACCTTCCCCTGCTCCCTATAAACCTCTTTTTGCAGGAGGACTGTTTGGCTTTCAGAGGTGCTGAACACCTCTGATGCTGTGATTGAGGACAGCCATTCATCTCTTTTGGCTCTTCCCTCTCAGAAGGACCTGGACACATGCCCTTCATCTCAACTGCTTTGTGAGACCTGATTCAATGTTACTCTCCTAGTAACACCAGACAAATAAATATACAAGGGTCCAGATAAATGCTTTCTCCTTTCCAAAAACATAGCCTCCTTGCCGCTCTTCGCTCTGGTTTTCACCTCACACAGGGCTAGGGCCATTTCATTTCAATTTCCTTGTTACAACTTTTGCAAAAGCCATTCTCATTTTTCAGCTGTATTTCTCTCCTAACTAAAAAACAAGAGATTTTAGCTAAGCACCCAGACTGTCTTGAACCTCTGTCCCACCTGCATTGGAAAGTGAATCTTTAACTTGTCTTGTGTTTACATAACTAACCAGCTCAGTTCAAGCTTGCGTGAAATGCCTGGCTTTATTAAGAGCAGTGGCTTCCACAGGGGCTTCTGCAAGCCAAGTTTTAAAAGAGTCTGGTCAGACTCCTCTATCCTCAAAGATGCTCAAGGTGAGATCACCTTTGCAATCAAAGATACTTGATTAGTTAGGAAAGCTTTGGCCTGCTATCACATTCTCCAAAGCAGAGACAGAATTGGATTGCCAACATCTTAGGGTTACAGGGAAACAAAACAAAATCTGGGGCTGAGAGTGGATCCAGCCACACATGAACTCCTCTCTCAGAAGGAGTTTAGGAGGTAAGCAGATCCTTTCTGCACCCCGTGTCTCAGTGGGAGGCTCTCTCTAATAAACTGTCTGAAGCTCCCATTCTGCCCATGACAGAAAGCATCATTCAAAAAACTGAAGCTTTTTTAACAAAGAAAACAAAAGGCTCGAAACCTTTGGCAAATGAAGCAGATAAAATAAAACCAGACTGGCTGGGTAAAAAAAAAAAATGTCTGATAATAGCTAAACTAATCTAAACCTCCTTCCAGACAGCAGAAACAAAAAGCCAGTGAAGAGAGCTGGCAGACCCAACTGCTAACCAGGCTGTAAAGGAACCTTTCAAAGGGGACAATACAATTGCAAAGGACTTGAAGTGACACCCGCTGGCATACTTTTATCAATGTCTCCTGCACACGAATTCAGGGTATGCAGGAGATTCTGATTGTCTAAATCAGAAAGGAGGAGGGCATGTAGCAGAAGGTAGATCCAAAATCAAAGCAGTTATGGCTCACTGGGGAAAACATACTGCCAATTTTTAATGGGCAGTCTGCGCCTCCGGGGTAGAGGAAGAGATATCAGATCTATAAGCCTGGCATCTGTTACAGACAAATAAGCAGAAAAAATATAATTATGTCACTCTAAAAACCCACAGTTGATCCACATCTCAAACAGTGCATTTGAAAGAAGTCCCCTCAACTCAAAAAATGCTGTATTAGTACAGGAAAAGGTACAGGGAACTGCAGCAAGAATGATAAAAAATGTAGAACAGTTTTTGCCTGAGGGCCAATTGAGTTGCCTGTATTCTTCATTCTGTGGAAGAGAGCATTTATGGAGGATATAGTGAATTGCAAAATGATGAGCAGCATGAAAATAAAATGCATACTCACTCAAATACCGTAAGTAGACTTGTGCCATTTTATAAATCAAACCAACAATCCCTCCCAGCTTTGTTTTCAATTACCAGTAAAGAAAAATCCAGCTCTGGCAGGTAAATCAAGATTTGTTCCTCTGGCATAGAACAGCCATCTATCAGAGGACTGCATCCTGCACACTGTACCTGTAAGTGTACTCTGCTGGGTTCTTCAGCTTCTGAACATGTATCTCACACTTTTGCCCAGAGCAAATTCACAAGGTGGACAGAATTTCTTGTGCTGTTCGCATAGGGTACGTCTAACCATCATGGTAAATAAAACTAGCCCACAGCAAAAACACTGCATTCTGGACTGAACAAGGGAGTGAGAAAAAAAGCAGCAGTTGCCATTTCTGTCAAAGACCATGATGAATCATGTGTAGGACAAAAAGGACTTTAATCTATTGTCCTTATTTCTTATCGTAGCATTTTAACTCTTCTGCAGTTGTTCAGGGACTTCCTGGAATTCTGTCTCCATGTATTTGACAAACTTGTGAAAATCAAAGACTATATGTGGGAATCAGTGCAAAGCAGAAAGATTCAGCTGACATATTTAATTGTCATTTGTCTCCACAACAGGATATTTTTTGACATTTTTTTAAAAAACAAGGAAAACTACTAAATCACGTGCATCTTTTAGCTGCCATTCTAGATCACTTCTCTTTCCTTAATAACATGGTTTCTATAGGTTATAAGAACTTGATTTTAGCTTACTAAGAAGAGATAAGGTAACTGTAGAGATGGTATAAACAGGTGTATTATTAAATCTGACCAGCCAAATTGTAATTCTGTGAACTCCAATTGATTAGTGCCTTTACAATGACAAAGCAAGTATTCAGAAGGTGTTACAACCAAAATGAAAGGAAAGAAGAGACATGAGATTTGAGCAAGATGACAACAGGTGATTAGCAGATCCAAAGAACTTAATCCTGTATCTTAAAAACCTAAAGAGGCTTCAGTGAACAAATATGCCTTTCATTCTCAATTCTTCCATCTCAAAGCCATTACTAAATGTTGATAACATATTTTGAATTTCTGCTTAGATTAGGAAAAAAACAGGTCACAAAACATACAATTCTGTTATGTTGTTATTAGCATTGTGGTAAGACAGTGATAGAAAATGCTTTGCTCTGCGATGGTTTAGAATGTAGCAGATGTCTGCAGTTCAGCTACATGTATTCAGATTCTGCTCTCTGTAACTCCAAAGAGCTTTGTTTTCTCAAGTAATTGAGGGATCTTAAAGATTTATGACATTTACCAAACAAATTCATCCTTAAGAAAGTGATTCCAAATCCCGGATCTCCAATCTGTTGGTTTTTTTTTTAACTGGCTGTAAAAGACACATTCCCCTCTCATCCAAATCCCGAGCCAAAAAGTGCTATGATAGTTATAAAAGTCTTCTAGTCCTACTATATTTTGAAAAATTACTGTGGTGAGTTAACCCTGGCTGGATGATAGGTGCCCACCAAAGCTGCTCCATCACTGCCCTCCTCAGCTGTGCAGGGGAGAGAAAACACAATGAAAGGTTTGTTGGTCAAGATAAGAATAGGGAAATAATTCTTTACCAATTATTGCTGGGCAAAACAGACTTGAACAGAGAAAATGAATTTGCTACCAAATTAAAGGAGGTTAATGAGAAATAAAACCAAATCTTAAAACACGTTCCTCCCACCCCTCCCTTCTGATGGACTTCACTTAAAATTTTCCCTACCTCCATCCCCGCAGCAGAGAAATAGGGGCTGTGGTCAATTCTTCACACAACTCTGCTGCTTATGCTCCATCATGGAGAGGACTCTTCACACTTTTCCCCTACTCCAACATGGAGTCCCTAGCATGGGGGACAGTCCTCCATGAACTTCTCCAATGTGGGTCCTTCCCAAGGACTGCAGTTCTTAAGCTGCTCCGGAGTGGGTCCTGTCCACAGGGTGCAGTCCTTCGGGATCAGGCTGCTCCAGCATGAGTCCCCCACGGGGTCACAAGTTCTGCCAGCACACCTGTTCAGGATGGACTCCTCTCTCCATGGGGCCACAGAGCCTGCTACAGTGTGGACTTCCCACAGGGTCACAGCCTCCTTCAGGCATCCACCTGCTCCAGTGTGGGGTCCTCTCTTAATCATATCTTAATGACTGTATTTTCAGCATTTCCACTCTTGGAAATTAGCTATGAGTGTTATTACAGATGGCAACTTTCATTCCTACAAAGAAAATGTAATCTGGAAGGAAAGCAAGAGAACTTGCCTTTCTGAAATCTTCTCCCCTCCACATGACAGCACTCTATAGTCTCAAACTTCTTGCCACAGTTGCGTCCTCAGCCCCACCGCTGGGTGTTTTGGTCCTTTCGTCTCTTCCTTCAGCACTTTAACTCTGAAACCTTTTACGCAACATCTTCAAGAACTACAAGAATTTCTCACAGGCCTCCTAATAACCTTATTGATTGACTGATCTTGTGGCAGATACAGTAAATAAGGAAATAAACAAGAATTAAGGAGGTCAGAGCTTCCCACAAGCAAGGGAGACTTGAGAGCCAGTGAATCCCAGTCAAAGAGAACAGGTGGGGTAAAAATTTCCTCCATGCTGCTTTAAATACACAGGACAAAGATGAAAGTCTTTATACACTAGAGAAATATTGCCCTAGTAGTAATTTTTCAGGAGCTAGTTTGAACCGTTCTTCCAATGAGAAGGGTAGGAAAGTACAAACTAAATTATTGCTGTGACCACAAGCTGAAAATTGAGTATATGGCTGCAACTTCTACACAGTTTTTACTTCCAGAAATAGAGGCTGTGTAGGAGTATGTTATTTTAGTACCTAGCAAGAGAAGAAGGAAGATTTGAAGGGTTCTGACAACCCCGTTTTTCTTCCATTAGAAAATACTGACAGCAAAGATGAAAATATTATCAGAAAATGCTGTCTCAAGTCAAGAGGCTGTCTCCAGCATCAGAGTATCTAAGAGCCAGATGCTCAGAGCATTAGTTTGACTTGGAATGGCCAGCTAGACCACAACACTCTATGTCTGTTTTTAGCTAGTTTTTAGGACACCCCTACAGTAATAGGCACTGCAACCACCTGACAGCACAAAGGGTTTATAGAGATTGTTTGACTCAGCACAAAACAAGATGTAGATGCTCTTGTGTTCTGCCAGCACAAGAGAATGACTGCATTCTATCCAGCCTGCAGGCACAAACAGCAGAAAAAGCACAGAAAGAGCTATACTAACAATTGAATGAAAACTGCCCGTAGGAACTGAAAAGTAGCTTGTATTGTTTATATGCAGTGAGCATGAAAAATTGAACTAACGTAGGAGGAGGGGTTTGGGTTTTTTGCTTGTTCCTGCGTTAAGATTCAGTTGTTATATTGTCATTTCTAATATGACAAAAAACAAAGCTCAAAAATTAAGTCATATACAACCAGAGCAACTCAGTCATTGATGTATTTACAATAAACGCAAGGTAATTCTAGAAAACCCAATGTGATGTACTGCTTCAGACACTGCACCTGTAACCTCCTTTTACTGAGGTGTACATTACAATTCTCACAGGTTCAAGCTGCAAACACACTTTGAACAGACACTGCAAAATGGCAGTCTTGCATTTGTCTCAATTTCTATTCTTCAAAGTTCAAGTAAGGATGGAGACTTCCCCTTCTGCACTCACCTTACTGTCTGTTGCTCTAGGGGTTTAGCCAAGGAGGAGAGATGACGTGCAGTTCTGTCAATTCAATGTAGCCTAAGAACCAAACAGCAGCTCTTTTTGTCTTCAATATTGAGTCCATCAAACAACAGTTTGTATTAAGTCAGGTCTTGCCCTTTTACAAGTTCATTGCCTTTCAGCAACCTTACCCTCCAACAAGAAATTGAAACTTCAACCAGACAGCTGCAGACACAGCAGTAATAGAATTCAGTTAGCTTTGAGCTGCTCCATTAAAACCTAAAATGTGTTTTCAGCACATTTATAACAGCTGTATTTGAGTTGCCTTACTGAATGCCAAGGTGAGTACTCATAGTACTTGAAATTAATACAAGAAATGTCCGATTAATTGCTCAAAAACATCTTTGTTAAATTCTTAGAAAAGAATATTTTGATCTACAGAAATCCACCATCCACCAAAACCAAAAGTTTGTAACAAGAGATGTGTAAAATGCATTTTCAGGGCTTCTTGTTGAACAAGTAATGAAACCATCACATTATAATAAAAAATGATTATTATTAAAACTTTTTATTAAAATAAAAAATGATGAATCATCACATTATAATAAAAACCAGTTTAGTCACTTTCACATTTACAAATATACACATTATTATAATAACAGCTGAAAAAAGCCATAGTTCTTTAGACAAGAATAAAGAAAACAGATACAGATAATTCAAGTATATATTAACAGCAATAAAGTCATTAAAACATTAAAACATACGCCACTGCTCATCCCTCTGTAATCATCTTCTTGTTCAGAGATGCGTCAGATAAAGCGATGGCTGAATAAACAAATTAGATTCATGCAAGAATGACAAAGATACAGCAATTTTTAAAAAGAGATTATATCATACAGATACAGGAGCAGGGTGCTCATGAATACAGCCAGGACAGCAGTGCAGCGAATCATGAACAAACAGATCGCACTCCACACAAAACGCGCTCTGACACACTTTGCATATGTACACCTGTGTGGGAAGGATAGAAAGGCAAGTCAAATTAGCAAAAATTATCATCATCATAGCACTACAGTAGTGCAACAGTTATGTCATCAAGAGAATGTGAATAGGCTATACTGCTAGCATCACAGAAACTCAATTGAATTAAAGCTTCTGACAGCAAGTATATCCGCAGGGTTGAGCTCACGTCACTGTAAATGCTTCCAAATGGCTGAGAGTGGAAGCTATTTTATGCAGCTCACTAGGAAACCCCTTCCCCCACTTCTACAGACTTTGAAGTCTAGAAAGCATGACTGTTTAACACAGAACTCTAGTTAACCATGACATTAACTTTCACAATTTTTCTGGTCTTTAGAAGACCAGACGCTAAAGGATCATCTCTACTTCTCACACCCCTCCATGCAAATTACAACGCCATTCAACATACTTACATTTTGATCTTTTATTTCTCCCTGGCAGCCCTGACAATACCTAAAAGCAAAATTGTATATTTTAACAGAAAAAAAGTCAAGACTGTGTAAATCAGTGTTTAAAAAAGATCTCATACATAGTAACAATTTCTGGCAATTATTCCAGCTATTCAACTGAACTCACAGATCATGGAAACTATAAATATTTCTTAATGCCAGAGGTGCCCCACACCACCCAAACACTCAGGATCTCCCGCAGCAAAGAAGCTGTTACCAGCTATTCTTATTTTTGTGACAAAAAAATTACAGGATCCACAAGTACAATCATTATCACAAATATGATTTGCATACCGTTCCCCCTTGTATTCTTCCAGCGGAACTTCCTGAAAGGCATCTAAAGGAAACAAGTGATGGTAAGACCGAGCCAGGTGAGGTGCAGACACTAACGTAAGACCTGCAAATAGACACCAAAATTGTTACAAGGGAGGATTTACTCAAAAACTTTTCTGTATCAAATAAAGTAAAAAAGAAAAATAATATTTTTAATTACTCAGTGGTTGAGAGCTTCTAATAATTTTAAAAAGTAAAATTATTTGTTCCATTAGCCAAACCTGTAATCTTGTCCAGTTTTAAATCCAAATATAAAGAACAAGCGAATTTCTCACATTTCTACTGAAAAGGTTTAACTCGGTGTCTTGGTTTGGCATGGCCT
>VXBT01003974.1:0-25651 GCA_013400235.1 Oriolus oriolus
TCAGGTTCAAACCACGACAAATGTAAAACCAAATGTAGATTACTGAAGTCATCTTTGAATCACTGCTGAAGAAGTGAGCAAAACCAGTGGTGAGAAAATGAAAGGGACAAGGTAAATTCCATATAATTTTGACTTAGAAAAAAGTGAATTTGTAAGAAAATTCTATTATTTAATTTGGTTTATTTTAAAGGTCTCATTAAGGTTAATGCAGATTTCTAGATATTGTGTATTCCGTATGTTCTCAGTGGTAGAGAGGAGATCATTACTGTTATTAATGAACATTTATTAATAGATTTATGTTGCTTTTCAAGGAATTCAAGCATATAAAGGAATTCATTCCACCTGGCACAGTTTTTTGAGCCACTGCAGAGAAAACTGATTTGCATCTTCAGTTTTTACAAGATGTGACAGGTTGTGAATGCTTAAACTGACAGCAGACTATGAGTAATAGCTAACTTTCCTCCTACATTCCTATTGTGTGTCTAGGAAATCAGAGACTGTCGAAGTCAAAGAGTAAACAAAAGATGGCATTTACACAAACTGTCCTGTAAGTCTTTCTCCAACTTTTTCTTATCAGGAATAATAAAACACCAGGGACAGACAAAACTGGTCAACGTGGCCTTCTATCTTGTCATTTCCACACCTCCACTGGAGAGAGAGAATTTTCAAAGTTGCACAAAGTCTTTTGTTTGTCTCCTGTCAGTGACACCCTCCATGAAAGGGAAACTGTCTTTTTCTGAAGTATTTCACAAATGAAATTTAGTGAGTAGTTCATGTGGTTCATGCAGGCTATTGATAGCATTCTTGCAAATGTCTCCCTCTATATTTTTATATTTTGAGAAAGAAATACCCCATTATTGCTGAATTGTCACTTTTACTCTAGAGGTATTCATAATGAAAATAGCAGGTGTGGTACACGAAGTAGTAGTAGTGGCAGCATCTTCCAATTAGATATCAATGAAAATGAATACACACAAATTCCTATCTTTCTCTTCTTAAGTTGTTAATCCAACAAGCGCTGTTTTATTCCTTGTAAACATACAATTCTTGATCTCACTTCAAAGCTGATGCTATATTCACTGATGTGTCTTTGCTCTCAGACACTCTCAAACTCTTTTAACACCATTCCAAGCCTCGAACTCCAAAAAATATTATAGGCCCCAGGGTCACAATCCAAATATGTGTTCTATGACCTACTCTGATTATTTGCATAATAATTTCATTATCTAATGAAATCTAATGAAATCTAATGGATTTATTTGTTCTTGAAGTCCAGTATCTGGACCTGAATTAGAGCACACTTTAATATAAATCAAAGTATATCAAATCTCAAAGGAGCTTGTAGTGAATCAAGATTATTTATTGACATAATATTCCAATGTTACTTGTGATTACTCATGCCAGAAAGTGGGTGAATAACCTTAGTTTGACTTTGTCTGATTTCAAGTTGCAGGAATTATGCATTATGACATTACCTTCCAAAACAAAAGTCTTTCAGTTCTGTTTCAATTATGCTCTAAAATAACTTCAATTTTAATCTGTTTTAACAAATAAAGCCTTATTTCTTGACTACAGACATTTACAGCTTGACATTATTGCATGGAAAATCCTTGGTTATCTGAGGCATCCTCTCAGGACTGGTGCATAAAACATGGCAATCCAGATCACTCTGGCTCAGCAGTCAGCAAAGATTCCCTACAGCAACTCAAATAGCACTAACTGCCCATATTTAGGTGATTAAATTATATTCTGTGAGGTCAAGACATCTGTTCGAATCACTCTCAAGTACTACAAACTCCTATGTTTGTTGTGCTGAATAGCTCCCTACATACTTTGTCGACTTTCTTGCCAAGGCAGAGGATTTGATTCCCTAGACATAGGCATCTAGCATCATCTTGGACCCCCTGAAATGTACCCTGAAGGAGGTGTATCTCTTGGGATATCCGATGTCATTTGTGCCATCCCTGTACAGATATCTTGGTAAAACCCAGAGCATCTCAGATAACACTGCGTACATACATTTAGGCAACAAATTTCCCCAGATTTTCATAGTCTTGCTACTTAGACACTGGAGTTTCCTAGGGACACATATGATATACACCAGTGTATAAGTGTTGGAAAGTAATCCCATTCCTAATAATGTAAGGTGTCCCTAACCAATGCTTCTCTTTAAAGTTCCTTTATTTAAATAACTTGGCTTACAACAGTTTGAAGTTTCATTAAATTTTTCAAGTAGTTTTGTAGCCTGCATCAATTTCTTTGATTTCATAATTCCATTCAATATGTCAAAGATATTGTAACATAAGGAATATAGTTAGTTAGCTAAGAGTACCCCCTGAAATATGAAAAAAGGGTCAGTGGCCTTCTGTGATGGAGTGACTATATGAGTGGATAAGGGAAGGGCTACAGATGTCATTTATCTGGATTTCTGTAAAGCCTTTGACACAGTCCTCCACAATATCCTTCTCTCCAGACTGGAGGGAGATGGATTCGATGAGTGGACTGTTAGGTGGATAAGAAATTGGCTGGACAGACACATCCAGAGGGTAGGGTCCATGTCTCAGAATCCCAATGGACATCAGTGACCATAGTCTTCCCTTCTTGACTTCTAGAAATCCCAAAAAATTGAAAATTTTAACAACAATAGATGTAAAGCTATCACTGTAGTTCCTGAGTGCTGGGTTTCTGAAAGCTGCCTTGATCCATGCCATAATTTAAATTAGCACAATGGTGCTGTTAATCAAACTGGATTGCAACAATATCTAGGAAGCATTATACTGGTTGATTAAATTAATGTGCCCTTCCAGTGAAGAACATCAGAATTAGGAAAGAAAAAGGTGACAGTAATCTTTCTACCAGCTGTTGCTGGGCAAATCCCCATCAATCTCTTTAGGACAGAGTTAAACTTGTGCAACATCGTGCCCAAGCAATTAGGAATAGTCCCAGTGGCTGGTTTGTAAATTATTCGTCTGTAACTAAAAATGTATCTAAAAGTACATTTTATTAATACATTCTAAGAATACACATATCTATGACAAGTCTCCCCAGCACAGTCGTCTTCACTGCTCCTACAGCAGTACAGGATTCTTTGACTGTCTTCCTTCAGCAACCCTACCATTTGATCTTCTCTTCTAAGCTATTTTGTTTCAGTTTCCAAAGTTTCAAACAATTTTAATCTTCTGACTCTGAGCTCCTAAGATTCTCTTTGCTTCAACATCCAGCTATTCTAGACACTCAGAATAATTTCTAATAATATTTTGGTTTCATGGGCTAGCATTTCCACTGCACTAGATAATTTAACCCTATTTTTTACCATGATAAGTCACTAGCTTTTTTCTGAAGCAGTACTGCACCTATTAATTTCTGTTGAATGTTTTGCTTCTGCTATACAATTTCCCTGACTCTGCCACTGGAATTATGTTTTAACATACCTCATCTGTTTAAGATGAGATGGCTGTACAGAAAGTGCAGGTAAACAATGCTTCCTCTAGGAGATCATTAAAATCTTTTTTCCCCCAATCAGACCTTGGGCAATAATGAGAAACATACATGTGTTAGAAAGGTAGTTAAGAGGAACATGTAGTAAAAATTGTGGAACAGAACTTGCTATAGACAAGTTGTAAGAATTAACATTAGGAAACACCTTAACTAGCACAATATTAAACTAAATTTTGCCCTTAGGTAGAATGAGGACAAAGCTATTAAGAAAATGCTGATCCATTTTTAAACATCATTGACCTTTCCAAGAATCATGTTTTGCACTGGGTTTATTTCCACGTTTTCTTACACAATGCTATTCTATAATGTATGCAAGGATAGAAAGGATCAGATTAATGCAGGCATAAGTTACTCATTATTCATTACTTAGACATTTTTTGTTCCTGGGTCGTCTCCAACTTGATTTCTAACTGAAAAACGTGCTCAATTTAAATTCCTTAGCATATAAGACTCTGTAGATTAGAGTGTATCTATATACATAAAATATATGTAGATTAAATTGTTTTCAAGCAGTAGAAGACCTAGTAGACATAAAGAATTCCCACAAGAAATTATTGCTGACTACACTGGTGGTAGTACAGTGTTAAATAAGATATTTACAACTCTGCTTTACATTTTTGAATTACAACAGCTTACAACACAGCACCATAAATACATCTGGTTTCAATTAGCGTAGGATATGAAAGGTGATTGCAGGTTTCTAAAGTTCATTAAATAGGTGACCTCATATTTTTAATTAATTCAGTCGTGACATACTGCAATCTATTATTTGTAATGTGATCCAATTTGGATTTATTATTAGCCTTTTCTGTACTTTAAGGTTTTCAGTAATTTTAAGTACTGTTAAAATTAATATTTAAAGTTTAACGGCACTGGAAAAAAAAAAAAAGGTCTGTCCTGTCTCATTCTTAAATTTGTCCTCTGATTACATTTGATGAGACAATCTATATTCTGACTTCAGGAGTTGGACAGATCTATTCCAGTATCTGAAGTGAGGAATTTTCTTTTCTGTTATTATTTGAAACAACATGTGGAAGAACAAAAATCACAATTTAACCTCATGCAGATGATCTCAGATACCAAGCTGTCACAAATGGCTCTGACACATATATTTGGTCAACTAACACTTACATGCCTAATATTAGGTAGGCTGAGTTTAGTTTTGGCCTCCCAAACTGAAATTCAGCCCATTTAAGTTTCTGAATTTTGTGTCATTTCATAAATATTGTGTTTCAATTCTACATAAGAATATTAATATTAATTGCAATCACATTAATTTGCCCCTCATTTAGAGGAAGTAAATTTTTGTAACACAGGAAGAGCAAAATGCAAGATTCTTCTTTTCAACCCACCAATGCCTTTGAAGTTATACATGCAAAACATACTGTTATGTAGGTTTATTATTTTTAAGACCGTCTGCATGATTTCAGCTCAGAAATTTCACTATGGAGTTGATAATTTAAAAGGTGAATAAAATGTGATCTGAGTATTACATTCCTAAGACCTGTGTTCAGGTTAGTAATAAGATGAGTGAAGATTTTTATAATTGGACATAATGGTATTGAGAGAATTTGTCAAACTGCTGTTTTTCAGGGCTGTCCACTATTGTAGTACATACTACTACACAGATACAGAAAAAATCAACATTAAGTACTACCTTCTATCCTAACAATATATTCATATTATACATGCTATAGGATATAATCTCTGTGTAGAAAGTATATAACTACATATACCATATATAATATATATACACAATCTAGAAATGTATATACACACACATATAAAAATGTTTGTCCCTTTCGTATTACTATAAATGTGGCACATTACTGTTTCATTTAGTTTCTTGAGACTGATTCAGTTTGCCTCATCACTCTGTATCTGACTGCTGGGAAACCAAAAAATGTAAATTATCTGACCATGCAAAGAGACAGTCTGGAGACAAGAGTGCAAATGGGTAAAGGCAATTTTTCAGCTTAGGGTGAGTAACGGAATGGTTTGCGTTGGAAGGGACCTTTCAAAATAATCTAGTCCAAACCCCCAGCTATGGGCCAGGACATTCTGCACTGAGTCAGGTTGCTTAAAGCCTATTCAACTTGATTTCGAAAAATTCCAGTGATGAGATATCCACAGCTTCTCTGGGCAACATGTTCCAGTGTCTCACCACTCTTGTCATAACAAATCTCTACTTAAACCTCTTTCAGTTTAATGCTATTAGCTCTGGTTCTGTTGCTACGCGCCCTGGTAAAAAATGTCTTCTACTATCTTTCTTAAAACCACTTTTAAGTATGGAAAGGCAACATTAAGATGTCCTCAAAGCCTTCTCTTCTCCAAGCTTAACAGCTCCAGTTGTCTCAACCCTTCCTCATAGGAGATGTTCTGGACTGGACGTCCTGTTCTGGACTTGCTCTTACACGTTCATGTCTTTCTTGCACTGGGGTCCTCAAAACTGGATGATAGAGACGAGGTCTCACAAGACCAAAGTAGAGGAGGGAGATTCACCTCATTCAACCTGCTGGCTACGTTGCTTTTTATGAATACCTAGATATGATTGGCTTTCTGGGTGGCAAGCACACATTGCCACAATTCATGTCCAATTCTTCATCCATCAGCACACCCTAATCCTTCTCTGCAAGGCTGCTCTCAATCCATTCATCCTACAGCCTGCATTAATACTGGCAGTTGTCCATCTCAGGTGCAGGACCTAATTTTATGGTTTCGGTAGAGATATTTGAGGGGCATCACTCAATATTGATCTTCCTTTGGGCCTAGAGACATTGATCGTAACAGCTCTTTGGATGCAGACTTTCAGCCTACTTCCTTATCCTTCTAAACACACATCTTTCCCATTCAGGAATAAGAGTCTTCTTCTCAAAGTATTGTAAAAATGGAGCACTCTTATGTGAGGAGTGGTAGTAAGAGTCCAGAGAAGGAACTTTGTAGTGGTGGGCCTTCTGTACCTCTATGGAAAGCAGCGCTTTGCTGAGGAGGCACAGTTTTAACCCCTCAGAGAAATTAGACAAAGTGGAAAGATAATGGAGAGTAGATGAAAAGTAAAGTAAGAGCAACATATTTTTGATGTCATGAAACTTGATAGCATTGTGACACTTTTTCCATACTGGTGCTGTGAAATTATAAGGTAGAATAATCTGCATCTCTTCAAAGCCCATAGAGAAGCCTAGGCTGGGTATAGAGGGAAAACATCAAAATTCATTGGGGAGTACTTGCATAAATCTCTAGACATATTTCTGCCTGAAATCAACAGGAATTTTATTAGCACTACATCAATTTCCCAGCAAGTAAACAGATGACCATGTGGCTTTTGAAACATCTGTGTGCAAATGTGAGAATGAATGGTTGCAGGAGATTTAGCAACCTAATCAATTTTGCAATAGGAGGTCATTGTAGAATTGGAGTCATTGTGACCTTAGATCCCCTGTCTTTTTGTAAAAAAAATAATCAGAAACTTTGCCTGTATTTCACTATCTAAGAGAAAAAAAAAAAGGTTGTTTCATTTTCATTTCACTCAGCTATTTGTTAAAATTGCTGGGAAAAAAGTAAAATTCAACCCAATCATTTCACTGTGTCAACTGGTTACTCAAACTTTCTGTCACTTCTTTCTAGACAAAATGTAGAGCTAAAAAAATACAAAAAATAACAGAAAAAAAACCCCAACAACACAGCAAAACAAAACATAGCTGTGGTGTTCTCTGTCTACCTCAACATGCTGTAATGGAGCTAATCTGAGGTTCACTTCTGATCTGACATTTTTCTGAAGTGAAATGAACCATTATATGTCTGTTTCTTATGCAGTTTGGTAAAAAGCAGCGAAGGACTTTGTTCCTGCTTTGAAGAACAATCTGGAGGCACATGAAGCAACCAACTGATTCTTGCTTACCACTTTGGTTATTTTTAGTTGACTAAAACAGTCACAGCAAAATAAAAAAAAACCAACAAAACCACAAGAGTGCTGAACAATTTTTAAGTGATGATCCCATTTGCTTTTTCTTAAGTTGAATTTCCAGAAAGCCGTGGAAATAATGTGTTAACACAGCATTTTGCTAATATCTGAAAGTGTCACTTAGATGCCTCTATCCTTCATAAAAATGTAGAACATTTTCAAAATGGTATGTGGGTGTCTGGTAAGACTAATGGTGAAGCAGTACTAAATATGAGTAAGACTATAGTAAAAGGGCGTTATAATGGAAAATAAGTGCAGAGAAAATAGTCCTTCTAGATAATATCCTCAAAAGATTGTATGCTTGCTTCAGGTAAGCATTCATAATATATTTGTCTATAGATACGTCTACATGCATACAGATAAAAGTATATGCCTGCATATGTATGTATATATATACTACAAAAGAGAGGTGAAGTAAGGTGATCTTTCTAATATAAATAATTATGGTAATGACACAAGAGTAAATGATTTGCCCATTAAAAATATAACCAAAGAGGAAAAGCATTCAATAGTAGAAAAAAGCAAAAAATATCATAACTACAATAGCTGCAGTGTAGAAACATTAACAGTAGAAAAACATTGCTCACATAACACCTTTCATGTGCAGAGCAGACCACACAGCAGCTTACAGAAAGGCTGCAATACCAATATACCCACCTTACGGAAAATGAGGTATAGAGATGTGAAGTTCCTTGTGAACAAGAGACAGAACCAGGAATACCGCATGGGCCTCTTGATTTCTAATTCCATGAACAGCTTCTTTGTGCCTTGATAGCTATTCATTAATTTCTTGCCATAAATTTAAAAATGAATCACAAGTATTCACAATAAAAAATCATGAAAATTTTCTAAAACATTTTTTAAATAGTCATAATTTTTCACAATCTGAAAGTTGTTGGCTTAATATCAGTTTTAGCCTGCTACAAAGACTAGAAGCTCGCATGATGCAATAAATATATGAAACTGAATATCTAACTTCAAACAGAAATTTTACAGAACATTTTGCCCTGCATTGTTTGATATACCCATGTATAAGCATAACTTTCTTTGCCATAGATTCGCAAATCTCACTCTATACATGAGTGTACGTTACTCAAACGAGCAGTTACTAAAATGATGAAACAATGGCTAAGCTCAAGTGATCTTTGTTTCTAGGAAAATAGTATGCTAGACCTTCTATTCATAAAGCTCTGTGGTGGTTCAGGAAAAAAATTATACTATTTTCCGTTTAAGTCATTATGTTCTAGACATAGAGAATACAAGCCAGTTTAGGCATAATGCTAAAAAATTTTTTATACCACAAAAGAAGTAATATCTTTTTAAATTCCTTGCTACAAGAATCTGTAGTATCATTTTCTTCAATAGATATTTTTATTCAGATTAGAAAATGTATATTTTTCCTAGTAGGTTTTCGTTATTTGGTGATTTCTAGTAAGTGTGGCAAATGTATGCTACTCACACTGCTTACGTGTTCCAAGGTGCAGCATGGTATTTTATCAGATACATTGTTTGGGCTTTTGGCTGGGATAGAATTATTTTTTTTTCTAGTAACTGGTACAGTTCTGTGTTTTAGATTTAGTATGAGAAAAATGTTGATAACACAGTGATGTTGTGTTTGTTGCTTACTACTCACTCCATCGAACTTTTCAGGCTCCCATGCTCTGTCAATGAGCAGGTGCACAAAAACCAGGAGTGAGCACAGCCAGGACAGCTGATCTGAGCTGGCCAAAAGGCTCTTCTATACCACAGAAAATCATACTTTGATTATTAAACTATTCTTATTTCAACCCATGTGCTTTACCTTTTTTTGTCTCTCTTCCCTATCCCACCACAGGGGCAGGGGGGAGCGAGGGGAGGAGTGAGCACATGTGCAAGTGACTGGTACTTTATTGCTGATTGGGGTAAAACCACAGTTTATACCTACCTGAAATACATTTTAATGGTCTTTATATACTGAAAATTCTCAGCACTAAACTATGGAGTTAATATTAAATAAATTGATCCTTCTTTAATTTCTATAATGTTTTTGACCACCTTTAGTTTTTAATATCTGGTGATGCTTGGCATAAGTTCAGCTCTTCTTCAGTAGTATTTTTCTCGCTAGTTTCCACATTCCATGATCACTCCATGGGTTTTTAGCTCTTCTTATGTGTAGTTTATTACTTGGGATTTAAGTTTGTCACACTTTTGCCATTCTGATTTCTTGATTTGTGAAACATATTCCAGTTTCCAAGTGAGTTTTATTTAGTTAGGTATTTCCAGGTAGATTGAAAAGTATTTAATGGTAAGTACTTTATGCTTTGTTCTCTCTTCAGAGATTACAATACTTAGCTGCTTGTTAAGAACAAAATAGGAATAGCAAAAAATTGAGTCTGTCATTAGACAATACACTTCTAATGCACTCTAATGTGCAGTACTAATTGCACATAGTACTATATTTTTATATGTAGTTTGTAAGTGCTTGAAAAATATTTTTATTTTTAACTTCTTAGAATTTCTACATCTTCAATTTTTGCAAGATGTAGCTCAAAATATCCAATTCAGTCTTCCTTCATTTTATTAAAAGCGTTACAAGTAGTAGAGTTTGACTACTGAAAAGTGTCTTCGTGATTTGCATGTTGCAGGCCACACATTATATTTCTGAGATTAAGACTCATTGGTCTATATTTATTGTTTTAAGCAGATAACTCCACTTAGAGAAAAAAATAAAACAAATAAAACAGAAACTTTTTGCATTGTGAATTTTACCTGGAAAAGAAATATGCTTGCACAATATAGATGTATTCTATGTCCTGCCATTGTTTTACAGTCTTAACATGTTCTCTGATCTGACGGTTACAATCACTTATGAAACGGCTTAATTTGCTTCAGTTTACTTTTCTGCTTTACAGATCACATATCACTTGTGTTCAGAAGGTTATAGACATTATTTGCCTCCAGATGCCAAAAAGCATGTCAATAACCAACTCACTACATTTTTGTTACTTCTTTCCTATTTGTTTCTTTTTTTTGAAGTCTAGGCACAGTGCCTTGCAGGCACTGTCATTTTCTTTATCAAACATTTACAGAATACAAAGACACACAATTGTATTGTAGCAAAACACCATCATCTGCTACGGTGCATGCTTCTGTCAATATGGTAAAAAGACCAGGTTAGCTAGAAACATAGCAACTTTCCACACTTTTAACCTTTCATTAAAAGTATCGAGATCATTCTGACCTGCCTTTATTAATGTAGGGTTTTTCCTCATCTTTTCTTTCTCTCATCCTTCACTGGCAATCAGACCTCAGGGGTGAATTTCAAAGGTGCTAAATACCTGCACTTTTCATTGATATCAAAGTATAGATCACTAGGATTTTTTTTTAACATATCATTAATTTAATTTGCAGCCTGATTTTTGCAGACCTTATTTAATAACTTTAACTACTAAGCCAGAAGATAGCCTAAAAGGTGGTAAGCAGTATTTTGTACTGCCAGAATATAGAACTTAAAATGTACATGAAAAGTATTGCAAGTTGAAGTCATCAGGAATCTCATAGCACTATATTTGTTATACAAAGTTACTGTCCATGGTATTATTTTTGCTCCACGGAGCAGAAGTGAGGAATTTCAGCTTCTCAGTTTTCTCAATTCATCTGTCCAGGAATTCATATACAGTCAAAGTAATCAGAAGAACTCCTCTTGGGAATCTGGTCTGATATAAATCAATATACATTGATTAATTATTTTTTTCTGCTTTCTTAATCTTTTTCTACCTCAGCAGTTGCTCCCTGCCAGCCGTCACAATTGCTTACCCTTGTAAGGTCCTGTATTTATGCCTTCTATAAATCTGTCTCCTGATGAACATTTTTAGACTTTCTTTTCCCTTCATTGATACAAAGAGCTCTCATTAAAAGTTTTATGTCCAGATGTCTCCACATCTTCCTGTTTTTTTAAAGATGTCCATAATTTACTACCGGTTAAAGCTGATGAGGTTTCTCAGCCAGTAAAAAGTAGCATGAAACACAATTATGTTGTATTAAATGGCTGTCAAATTCTTCTGGATTCTGTAATATAGTTACTAAAACTTTGGAAGTCCTCATTACAATTTTCTTAATCTAGACTGTGAATGCTGAAAATTATAGGCTGATGATAAGGAAACCACAACCAAAGTTTCTGAAGAGTTGCTGAGTATTTTCCTTGAGAACTGAAGAACACTAAAGACATGAAAAGTTCTTTCAGACTGATGTAGAGGAGATATGTCCAGCAGCAAGTATCTATGCTGGACAATTAATGTGTTATAACAAACAGTGTTTATTATTTCCAAATAGGCCAAACTCAGGGAAATCCTGTTCTTGTGCTTGGATATGTACTTTACCAACAGTTGCACATTTTCCTGGCCATATGTTTGACTTCAGAAGCCAAAATTTTGGAGTTCTACCTACCATTGTAAGTCATATGATCAATCTAAACTCTTGGGTAATTGCTAAGCATAATAACCCTTGTGACAGTTTTGTCCTTGACACTGATGTTACGCTTCGAGATTAAGTGAGCCCTTCAAGTGATCTCTCCTTCACATCTATCTGATTGAAAGAGAAACCTGTAAACTAGCTTTCAATCTCTTTATCTTCAATGCTGTGATTAAAAGGAATCCATAAGTGTTATCAGCTCCTTTTCTCACTCAGGTTGGCAAATGCCATTAACTTTACTGGATGCTGCTGACATCAATCTATTTGGATTGAAGTATTGAACAAAAATGGCTAAGGTTTATCACACCTTAATGCCGCTGTAAGCAAATGCGTACCCAGGATTCAGAAATGTTGATTCATTCAACTAGGGTCTAGTTTCTTCTCAAACAAGGATAGAATCCTTATGGCAGGGAAAAACAAAACTAAACAAAGAAGAAAAAAACAGGTCCAAACCATTTTGATGTTAGTTTGGAATGAAGTAGGATATTTTGGTTTTGTTTCTTTTTTCCCCTCAAAATGACCAACTGGCTTTCACTTTGCCAGGAGTCTTTTAAAATTTAGAATAAGTGTAGACAAAACTGACTGACTGACTGACTGACTGACTAAAGAAATACATAGTTTTCTCTTTAATGTTTTGATGGTTTTGGTGTGAGTGACTGCCTGTGAGGAAGTCTGCCAGGCTCTGGCACCAGAGCCCTCTGCCCTCCCGTGGAGAAAAGGTGTCTGAGAGCTGAGCCTCCCGAGAGAGAAGGACTTCTCCTTCAGGTTACGGCGACCAAAAAGCAGACCCAGCATGCCTTGCTTCTCCTTATGGAGATTGTCTATACCCTGTTGGCTAACCGGTGTCCACCCCACCCCTGCCTTTCCCTACATAAGCACCCTGGCTGTACCCCTGATCTCAGGAGAGTCTGGCCTCTGGCTCCCTTCACANCCAAGGAATGGCAGGAAGAGTTGGTTATACAGTAACTTCTGAACTGTAGTGGCAGAGCTGCTATTAAAGCCTCTTGGATTTGCTTTAGGCTTCCTGTACATCAATATAAAGCTGTGGTGGGCTCTTCATGCACTTGCAAGTCAAAACACTTCATATTATTTTTTTTTTTTTTTTTTTTTTTGTGTAAATGCTAGAGGACTGTGTGTTACCTTTCTTGCAGACTTTCCTATTTCAACGGCATCTCAAGAGTCGGATGTTCTTTTTTGCCTTTATCTCTCCTATAAACGTTACTGATTTCTTGAAATACGTAAACAAACACAAAAAACAAATAAATAATCACACACACCCTTTTTACCTCTTAGAGAAATGCAGGATCCTGCTTACAAAGAATGATGGCCAGAAGGCTGCCAAGAACAGAATGTGCAAAGCAGGTGACTCATGTTAAATCAAATATCATTGATTAACTCCACAGTAATCCTGAAGTCAACTAATATTTACATCAGTCTGCCACACCAGTGATTGATTATGGCTCAGCTATAGCCAAATACAAACATTTATGGAAAGAAACAAAATAGAGCTATAGGTAGAATGGGACAACACACACAGACGCACACACACACACATAGATTCCCAAAAGTAAAACAACCACACTAAAACCTAAAACCAGCATAACTGCAGACAGCAAATCCTATTTTGTTAAGAAATTAAAGAGCTGGGAACAATTTTAGCAAACAAACATGCTACCAAGTGCAATGAAGAGGGAATGTCTTTATTCCTGTGTATCAGAAAAAAGTGGTCATTGCTATATAATCACTTTTCACTCATTCTTCCTCTAAACAAGTGCTGTTACACTTGATTAATCTTCACAACCTAAACATCTCCAAAACTGGTTTGAAACTCTAGTCCGAATTACATAGGTTTTGATCCCTATCTACATGTTCCAGAAAAATGAACATCAGGTAAAAGGTTGTGCAGTCTAACAAATAAAATATAAATAAAGCTATTTTAAAATCTTTGTTTCAGTGACACAAATAATTTCTCTTCATTTCAGTGTCTTTGAAAAAAGAGCACCCATTTATTATTACAACAGGTGGATATGGAAGTGATTTATAATCCTAGTTTACCAAGACCATTTAACCTTTCAATACATTCTTCTTCCAACCTCTCACCTTTAAGTTCGTATCATTTCTACTAGAGTTTTAAGGCTCAGATCTAAATCAGAACAAGCCATAACCTTTTAATCTCATAATGTTTTAAAATTCATCCTGCAGTGAAAACATTATGTACAAAAGAGAAGGGAGGCCCTTTAATAAAATATTAATGGAGATAGTAATAGAAATAAAGCTGCAGTTCAACTCAAAGAGGTGAAAACTGTTGTGCATTTAAATAGTATCTGTAAGCTTGGGACCTATCTATAGGTCCATATGCAGGAAATATTTACTAGTAAAAATGGTACAGAGATATGTTTCAGGAGCCATCACTCTGACTGAGTGATTAAACATGCCTTGATCTGGTCCATGACTAAATTTTAGTTCTTCATGCCAACAAAAAGCCTTTCTCTGATTTCACTCATCAACAAATTATCACTGTAGTATCAAAAGGTAGTGTATACATCCAAATTTAACCTGAAACTGAGGAAAAATGAACTAGTTGGAACTAATGAAATACATAGATTTCACTGACAGGACAGTTGCTAGTATTATTTTCAGTATCAAAAATTTTGCTGATTGATTTTTTTTTCACCTGAAGATTTCTCTGCTATTTTAGCTTTCCGAACAAATCCTAATAATTTTAGTCACGTAGTTATCACACTGACCTAATTGAAATAAACGTATCTCTGTTTTTGACTCCATGTTGAGATTATTGTGGAATTATTCACAGAGTTTACCAATTCAAAGAATCATGACTTGAAGGAAACATGCTGCTCAGGCTCATCTTTTGTTTTCTATTCTGTTACAAGCAGGTCAATTAACCATTACTTTCAAGGTCCCCTGAAACTTTAATGTTGCCCTGATTTTCACAGTTCTTCAATGTTTTTAATTCTGTAGATAAGAGTTCTCACGCACTTTCTGTAAACATAAGCCATGTTTTGCTAACCGTGCTTGGATGTTTGCATTCTTTCTCCTAAGGCAGAGAAGTTTGATGGATTTCTCCTTTGACCTATGTGGTTGAGGGGTGGTAATTTCACCCTCCAATCCACGATGTTTTCTACGAATCTATAAATAAAAGAGTGTGGGTCCTTTCTGGGGCTTGGCATCCTGATCCTGACAGCTGGCCTGTGTGTAGTTCTTTCGTGTCCAAGTGCGACACTTTAATTTTAGGACTAGATTTCAGATGCTTATAAAGTCATTTATTCAGATTTAAACCAATAAAATTAAGTTACCTCAAGCTGATATTGTTATGATTATAGGGGTACTTTTCTAACAATAATACTTCAGCTATTTCATGAACCTAAGGAAAAACCCTGTGGGCTTCATGTTTTGGGGTTTTTTTAATGCTAATAGGAATTCTGGCAATCTATTCTTTGGAATGGTGTCCTAGCACCAAGTTGTAGGATAGGGACTTGAAATCTGGCAGCAAACTGAGTTTTGCATACTCTATTTCTTTTTTTAACATTCTTGTGAAAATTTGTCCTTGTTTGACCTAGTCATAAGCTTAAGAAACACTTTAGTTTGCATATTCTTAAGAGAGACGTCCAAGAGGTTAAGTGTTAAAACCTCCATAAGTTTCAGTAAGTACTCTCAAGCTTTCTGCAGCTATTAGAAATGTGCAAGCTGCCACTTGACATCTGGCCAAGCATCACAGGTGCAAATACATCATTTTGTCCTCTAGTGACCATTCTGGTCGAATCTGGGACCACATTGCAGAAGAGAAATCAGGAGAGAAATCACAGTCTTGTCTTTCACGTGGTTTCTGTAGTTTTCTGTCTGCGAAGGACTATGCTAACTTAGAACATGCTTAAATAAAAATATGCAATTCTACAAGTCTAACATCAGCTGCTACTCAGCTTTGGAGAGTTTTATCTGAGGTTTAGTGTTTTTATTATACTTCTGTTTAAAATCTCAGAACCTTAGGAACACAGAATCTGGAAGTTAAACTTTTATGGAATTTAGAGGCAATGAGAAATCTAAAGAGAAGGAACAAGATACAAGTTCACTTTACAGAAAAATTAATTCCTATTAGAAATTTACTTTGCTAATTTATGCAGTCAGCATGAAATGTCATGAAAAGCTTCTGGATACATTAACTGTCTGAAGAGAAAATAAGAGGTATAACATTAGAGTAGATGTGTAATTCAGAGTTCCTGTGGCAAATTTTGAGATGCCAAACCTTGGATTAGTCTTACAGTATGACAAGAAATTAAGTCTTAATAATTTATTTAAAGTGAAATATCCACAGATTATTTCCTACTGGCATCATATATGGTTAAAATATGCTTTTAAATGTGTTCATAAAAATAACAGCATCATATTCATAGTGTTTTAATCATAAAAGGAGTCATTAAAGTGATGATAGTGATATGTTTCTACTAAGAATTTAAAAATAGAAGAAAGACCATTTTCTAAATGAAGGACATCTTAAAAATAAATTTTAAAACTCACTGTATTTTTACATTCCTGAGAAAGTGTTTCACTGTATTTTTAATTCATGCATATTAATTAGTCAATATTTTCCATTTTGTGGGACTTTAGTCTGGTGTTATCATTTCATTAGGGCTCATAAGCAGATTGATTTAAACAAAATACTTGTCAACACACCTGTCTGAACTAGAATGTGTCATATTTTGTGTCTCCCATCTGCAGTAAAGAGAAAGACACTAGTTAGAATTCCAGTAGTTTTCAGTCACAGAGACCCTGAGTCTCCAAAACCTCATGTATTTTTCTCTCTACAAACTGTGCATATAGCTAATGACATAAAAATTATTCCATTTGCCTGAGCTAAATTATTTTCTTTTCAGAGACACTCTTAAAATGGTCATTACAGTAGTGGACTTTTCCCCTTCTTTGGCCTTTTTATTTTTTCACCATGGTGGCAATTTAATAGATGTAGTAGATAACAGGAAGAGAAAATAGATTTAGTGAATTTTTTAGTGGAAAAGGTGTGGGTGAAATTTGAGCCAAAATAATCATAGCAATAAAAAATATTATTTAATAAGAATGTTCTATAAATACAACTAAATATAATAAAGAATCCAATATTAATATTAAATAATTGTTATTATATTAACATTATTGATATTTTTATGAATAAAAATAATAATGATATACTTATCCATAAGGAATCTTGTGAAGGTTTGCAAAAGAGCTCATCTGTCCGGAGCCTTGCTCAGAGCTGTGTTTATGTATGCTACTTTTAAAAAAAAATTAAAAATTGGGATAAACCAGGGAAAAGAGCCTTAGTCTGTCTTCTCCTAGCTGATGGAGCTACTAGATAGCAAAATCATGCTGGTTTTCACTTGTTCCACTTCTGTTCCTGCCATTCCAGGATTCTCAGCTGCAGCCAGTTATCTAGTTACTCAGTGGTAAAACTGGAGGAAAAGGACTCCACCCAGAATATTTTAATACCTGATAAGGTAATTGAAGTGAAAAATTGTTTTGGCTGAAAAAAATCACTTGATCTCCTACTTTCAATGTAAAATGTCCAGCCAACAGGATAATTCATTTTACTAATCTGGGCTGTCAAATGAAAATGGTTGGGATTATGCTTGACAGAAGACTGCCTGAATGTGTGTGAAGATCAATTCCATTAAGTCCACTGGCTATATCCTCTGAAAGGAAGAGAGACAGACAGGTGTATGGATCAGGACAGACTTTACACAGGAAATTCCTCACCGGCTGTGTCTTCTGTATCTGTGAATGTACTCCTAATGTAGACACCACAGGCATCACAAGGGAGAAGGACAGAAATACTGTGTGAATTTATATGTGCTGCCACTCCACCTACCTCAAAATATCAAAGTACAATAAGTAAATTAATCCATGCAGACCTCAACTAATTGGTTTCTGCTATTAGCTCCAGCTTTTTGACACACTGATACCTGGCATGCTGATCAATGAATTGTAATCATGTCTTAAGGATCTGATGATTTTACTCTGAAAAGAGTATAGTTTCTTCCTGCTCCCTTTCCCAACACGAAATCAAGTCTTAGAAGCTAAACGCAGAAATTATGCACTATCATATTTTGATCTTCAGCATACTCACCCAAAACTGAAATAGAATTCAGCTCCAGATTGTAAATACCTAAATTTAGTAGTCTACAATCTGGAGCTGTATCCCATCATTAAATATAGATTTGTGCAATCTGGAGTCCCACCCCTTGTTACAGAAGAGTAAAATTCAGGCTTCCAAACAACAAAAATTATTAAGGAACTATTAGAAGGAACTATTGATGAGCTAAGATTAAAGCACCCACATTGCATAATTTAAAAATTTAATGATTGAGAGGATTACACGAAAGTAAACAACAACATATTTAGAAGGTTTGCATAAATGTTAGAGGAAATTACTGCAACACATGTATTTATATATAAATAGAAATTATGGAACCAACACTGAAATTTTCCGTAAAGAAAAATTCAGGTCATGTAAATGCAGAGAAAAAAATGAACAAAAAGACACTTGAGAATAAGGAAGAGGAAAAAGGCTTGGAAAAATGTCAATACGCGAAAAAAATCAACCTAGAATTGTGTTCACTTCAAGCAGCTTTTCATCTCATTCTGCCATATGCTCTACCACAATAAGATGATTGACATGTTTATTTTAAATTCTTGTATGCATAGTGATTTCCAAGTGTAAAGATAAACATTCCTTTTGTAATTTTTAAAATACAAAAAATGGTGGAAAAATCATCATCTACAAAGATTTAATGAGATTAGGTATCTGTGGGCATTTAAGCATTGGGTAGATACCTCCTTCCTCTGTATGTCACAAATATATCTCTGTACACATTCTTGAATCTAGAACTGCTTCAAAATAGTCAAATGCAATGTAGGAACTGAAAATTAAACTGAACTGTAAAACCTTGTTAATTTGAATTTTGCTATTACTAATGAAGGACCACACGCTTTTCACCAATCCACTGAAAACAGCATTAGGACTTGTCTAGTCTTGTCTTGATCTGAGACGATTTTAGCCAGGTAAGCAATTGTCTAACAGTGAAGTGAATATATCCTAAACTGGCCTTGACTTAGTCCTAGTTTATGGCAATACCAAGTTTGATACGAACTATGTGTGGTTTCCTATTGAAATGGCTGTAGATGCATAGAAGGGTACAGAAACTGCTGCAGAAGGGTACAGAAACTGATGTAGAAGGGTACAGAAACAGGATGATAACAGAAATCAGACAATACCTCTCTATCCATTTATTACAAGTAAAAAGATCCTGAATGTAAAATACAATCCAAAACTACCACTTAGGTGTTGACTCAAAATGTATAAAAGAGAAGATAATTGCAAACATGATCAATTACAGGTATAACTGTTTCAAATGAGTGTGTATATGTATGTCAGAGATGGTGGTGAAGGGAATATTAAAAAAGTGATAAATCAAACAAGATTCAGAGTTCAAAACATAACTTTACAAGACTAACATTGACTAACCATTCACACTACCAAAATATAGTTTTAACATTTTTGTATTTTAAATCATAAATCCTTTAGAAGCATATCTTATACTATCTCTGAACACCCAGTGTTCACAGCTGGTGTCACACATTCCTGATCGCAATGGTCCTTGATGGTCTTAATCATTGACTGATTGGGCTGATCAGGCTGAAAGCCCTCCAAGGAGAGAATGCAGAAGAGAAGTGTGTGTGAATTCTTTGACCTCGTGCCTCATTTGGGTTCTTGTCTTTTTATTAGATAGCTGATTTCCTTGGCAAATCCCAGCCTTTGGCACCATGTTTGGTGGGGTGAGATGGAGGTTGCTTTACCATTCCCTGCCCTATCCTATTCCTTCCACTTGTTTGGATTTTTTTCATTTCATTTTCCTTTTCCCTTACCTAACTGATACTCTTTTCCTTAAAGTAAAAGCTGTCTTATCCCATCTCTTTACATGGAGCTTCTTCAATGACCAGCACTAGACTGTCACTGAGCTCTTCATGCTTCTGGAGCCTCTGCTTTTGATCTGTGTCATGTTTTCAAAGCCTTTTCAATCCCCCCACTCTTAAACTGCACGTTATCACAAGAGAAACCTCATACCAAGCTCACACAGCCAGTTCCCAGGGTAAATTGAAAACAGCTGGCCAGGACAAGACCCTTGCATATTTACCCTAGGCACAGCCAATATGAGGGCTGTGTTCCTCCTTTCATGTGGCCACTAACTCTAACAATGTTTCTCGAGTTGTACTATATTGCAAGCCTTGAGGATCATAAGAAGCTTCTGTTGGATTTTCCTTGATATGCTTCTAATTTAGGAGTGAAGGAAGCATCTGCTTTGCCTACAAACCATGGAATATACTGATTAATATTACCTCAGTCTTGAAAAGAACTAAGTAAAACGTTAACATTATGCTTCAGGTCTGAAGCATTTTGAACATAAAAAGAAGTAGAAGTGGGAGAAGTTTCTTCTGAGGGTGTGAGCCTGTGTCATGATCCGGTTACTGAAGTTCTTAGAAATGCCTCTGCCTGAATTAAAGTGCAAACGAGACCGTATGCCAGTGACAATAGTAAGGGTTTTATTTGACAGTAAATATGAGACAGAGAGAGAGAGAAAGAAAGAAAAAAATAGAAAATAGGTGGGGGGGACAGAAAGAGAGTAACAGGGACAGAATAAGGAAAATATCACCACTCTGTGGATCCCAGCGATGTTCTGTTGACCCTCTCCAGCTGGTCTTCTTGGTGATGAAGGTCCCCCCAAACAGCAGAGAATCTGATGGGTTAACATACTCTCAGGCTAGGTAGGAAAACCCTGGCAGTGGCAGGAGGGTGAGTTTGCCATTGTCTCTTACAACAGACTCTGGGTTTGTTGCATCAGGTGCAGTCCTGTGGTGCAAGGCTTCACGAATGACTCTGGGGGGGGCACTTCGGGAGGTCTTTGACACCTCTCCAGCTGCCTCTCACGTGAACATCCCATGGATGTGGCCTGTGGGGTTGGGGGTTCTGCAGCTGGGCCAGTTTGTGTAAGGGAGGACAGGTGTTCACTGCCTCTAACCAGAGGTTGCACCTGAAACCTCCTCTCCACTCTGATGCTGTTGGGCTGCCCACAAACCAAAGAGGCACAGTGTCCTTCCTGCAAACAGGTGAAAGCGCAGGGCAGCTGCTGTTCATGCTGCAGCGACACTGGCTCCCCAGCAGAGGAAGCCAGCCCAAGCCGCTGCTGGTCTGTGTGCGTCTCCCCGAGGCAAAGGAACTAGAGGGGTCTTTTGTGTGGGTTCTGGAAGCTTCTTTATTCCAGAGGGTCCAGGGACAAAAGACAGGGAAAATGGAAGGGTCCAGGGTTCTTATACTCAAGGAAAAAGGGGCAGAGAGAAGGAGAACAACCAATGGGACACAGCAGAGGGGGTGGAACACTAAGAACAACAACCAATGGGGATAACATGGAGGCAAGAGCTAGAAAAGGGAACCAATGGGGTGTCGAACTGGGGAGAAATTTCTAGAGGGAGGCGGTGTCCTTAAACCTTGGTGCTGCCCTCGTACTCGTCCTCAGGGCTGTCTTCAGCATCCTGGCGTTCCCACCATTGGATAGCCAGGGCTTGATGAGCATTGGATGGCCACAGCTTCCTAGAGGGCTGGGTCACTGCAACACCCCTCTCCTCATTTCAGGGGGGGAGCTTGTGTAAACCTGGCTTCTGTGGGCTGTGGTCTCCCAACAAATGCATCTGTGGGCTACTTCCTCCCCCACCCTGAAGCAATCCAAAGATGATTCTTAGCATGGCTGCTGGGTTTGGCTCACATTCTTTTCTTTGTTTACTTGTTTTTTCAGGTGATTGAAGAATGGGTTTTCCCTTTATCTAATCTCAGCAGTTTGACTCTCAGTCCAAAGTCCCAATCACGTATCTTCAGGGAGGTGTATTTGATTACAGCTTCTTTATACAGTTTTTGTTATAATGAGCAAAACTTTGTACCAATGTTTGAAGCATGAACTATTTCAGTCTCTGACAGCCTGATTCAATCTTTTTTTTCCTGTTTCTTCTTTTTTTTTTCTGTTTATGCTCTCAGGTCATAAAAATGAGATATGGTGACTTAATAAAGTACAGCAAGCTTCCATATCAAAATTAGTGAACAGTCTAGTTTTTCATCAAAAGAAAATACTGAAGAGAATGTATTTTTATTTAGAATGGCAAAGAACATCAATAATGTCATTAACATGTGTGTCTCAGAGGCTACACCTCATGAAGCCATCCTAACACAGCTTATATTTAATTATGTTTTTAAACTTTTAGGTCAAATTTCCATGAGATAATAAATCTATTCTTAGGACGTGACCAAAAGTCTACATTTTACAAAGAAAAAGTATCCATGCAAATTTCTTACCACATGTTCAAAGGGATCGTCACAAGCTGGAACATGCCAGATCAGTTACTATCAATAAATACCAACATAAATTTATGCCATATCAGGAATCATGTTCTCACACAGTATTTCCTTTGTTTTCTTCAGCAAAGACGTGATTCTATGTTTGAATGTGATTAATGCTAATTTTATACTGATAGGTGGTCTGATACTATACATATCCAACACAAACTACCTTGGAAAGCCATCATGGATTTATTTCCTATTTTTATTTTTAAAGACCCTTGTTTTTGCCTAGTAACACATTCACTTCTGACTCTTAATGGTCTTCCTGTAAACTGTGGATAAAATTCTTTTTTACATTGGTTTTATGATTTATTATTTCATTAGGTAAACAGGTTTACTGCTTAGTTTGTCTTTTTTATATATGGCCTTAATAGAATATTCACCATCACATTTCACGGACTTGAAAGATGCAACTGAAAATGCTGAGCATCAACATGTAGTTTTTTATTTTTATTGTGTCTGCTTTGTTCTCATTATCTTGTGTTACAAAAATTTATGTGAAATAGCAAAGAACATATACTACAATAGGTATTTTATTTTTCATTTTTGGAATGAAGTAGAAAATTATGTTCAGGATATGTTTAAATTTGAATTATTAGGCTCTTTGAACGGGTTTACTTGGTTATCCTGAAATATTCTTTTCATAAAGGTCAACCATTCCTAGAGACAAGAAATCATGTTTTTACCCCTCCAATTTTACCCTTTTACCTCTCCCCAGTCCTCCTGGTGGGGAAGTGAGTGAGTGGCTGCATAGGGCTTGGTTGCTGACCAGGGTTAAACCACAACAAATGTCTACTTTCTCAGCACTAGGGAAAAAATGTTGCAAGAACCAGATATACATTACCATATTAGCAGTTTATCTACAGTATAATACACATTACTGCTGTATTTAAGTCTTTGTTTCACTAGTCAACTTACAATAAATGAAGGATCATTAATTTAAAAAATGGCTTTGAGAACTAAAAATCAAAGATGGCAAATTTGTCATTTTTTCCCCAACAAATTTTTAAAAAAGGAACAGCACTTGTAATTAATTGTTAACACCAAACTCTCTGTTGCTGCTGTTGCAAAGGCATCTTTTATGTTTAGAAATTATAAATGCATTTGTTTATAAAAAGAATGCTCTCACGAAGCTGGGTTTTTTAATCATTTTATCCTTAGAAATCATTAAATATTTTACAGTGTATAATCTGATCTTCAAGGCATTACTCATTTGAGAAATCCTTGCTAAGCAAATAATTACATTCTCTTATAAAGTAACTGGCTGCATGAGTAAAATGTGTATGATTGACTTTTTTTATTATGGTATTGCCTACTTCACAAAATGGAGAAAAACCTAAGAGCTCAAGGCTTCAACATGTCAGTCAGGAGTTTCCATGGATTTCAGGAGAAGACAAGCAGGGTCTCAAAGACATCAAAAGAACATTAACCATAATCTATATTACTGACTCACAGAAGACTTTGACCCCCCTCAGTCTGGAATTTTGTCTCTTGAAAATATACCAATTTGATCTTTATTGGACATGGTGAACTTTGCTGTCACATCTCACCTGGAAGATATGAGCTTTTACTGTTCAAAGAACAGAACACAGCAGGTTAAACACAAACCTTATTTCAGTCTGTTGAGTAAAAATTTAATATTTATTGCCCCTTGTTAAATTTCACAATGTGAATGAAAAGTATTCTCAGGGTTCAGAAGGAAAGGCAGTTAGATGTGCTCATATTCAGACTTCTTACTCTTTTCAGCAGCTTTTGATCCTTTGTACATTTCTACACTTAAGAACATGTAGTTGCCACAATGTATTTTTATGTGTGTGATAAAGGGAAAGAAAATCATTCTGATTTGACTGGTGCAGGAGTTTGAGGTACTGAAGTAGTATCTAGCATGTCAGTGCTCTAACTGCACCATTTTTAGTAGATAACCTCAAAAAGAACTTTCATTCAGTTTTAACCCTTTAAAACTGTAATGCTGATAATATCGTTTAACCGTATAAATCATGAAATCCCAAAACAAAAATTATCAAGGCCCAATCATTTCAAATCTCATTAAATCATATGTTCCCTTTGAGATAACCTAGGTAAAATGAATAATGGTTTCCTTAGCAGCATCCTGTTTTCCTTCATGAGTTATAGTCTGTCAAGGACAAAATTCCTACTCTGCATAAAACAGTAGTTTTGAATTATGTAATTTAGAAGATAGCCAAAAGTGCTTTGCTTGATACCATCTGGATAGAAATTCATACATTACTTACTATAGAAGAGGAAAGTTTTTATTTTTCTTTTCAGATATCTTCTTGATTAATGTTCCTAATATTACATTGATAAGATTATGCTGAAGGTTGTAGAAGCTAAACATCACTTTACTTGACCTGTCTAAAAGAATATTAGCATTACTGGGAACACTAAATAAAAGACAATTTATATCTTTCTGCTTTACACCCCCTTTTGTGAAGAAGTTACCAATATTTGTGTGCTTACAGTGTATATACCCTATGTTTATGCCAAATCAAACATAATAAATGTAGAAGCTTTTAACTGAAACAATGAAAATATAAGTATATATCTATACATACATAAATTCTGCATTTCATGTTAGGTTCTCACAGGCAAACGAAAGACACGCACACCTAAACCACACTGAATAGGGACTTTTTTTGTTTGCTTTTTTATTTGCTTCATGCTGTTTAAAGCAGCAAAGTATTTTCAGCAACCTTTTCAGAGGTGCATGTTTCAACATTCAGCTGTATCAAAGTTAAGATATAAAAGAATCCAGCTATGCAGTAGAAAAGAAAATTCAGTGAATGTAAAAATTCAGTCCTCCAGTCAAATTTCTGAATTCTGTAACACCTGTCTTGCTTCTTCCTAATTCTTTGGGCTTATTTAAGAATGTTTTTCACTCTCCTTATTTTTTTGGCTCTGATTGTTAGCAAAGAAAACACAGAACACTAAAAAATCCCCTAAACGTCCTGACTTAAAAGCTCCAGTCAGAATGAATGATTCAAGGAAAATATCCCTCACTGCTTAAATTACTCGGTTAACAAGTGCTCAGTCACTCTCAGAGAAAGGTATATGCACAGTTCATTTGAAAAGTATCAGATGTCAAATGCAGTTAAAACTTTCAGAACTGAGAATCATAGAAATCTAAAAAAAACCCCTGAATATATAAGGATTTGTCTAGTTTTTTTACTTTGACGGTATTAACTGAACAATAAAAAGCACGTTGAGGATACCAAGGTGGCCACCTTGGGAAATTAAACGGGAACACATTCTTGCCTCTAAAGATGACAAAAAAT